>JAXIVJ010000777.1:57500-70000 GCA_036785665.1 Chirona hameri | reverse complement strand
GACATAACAGTGTTATGTGTGACATGGCAATGTTCTGTGTGACATAACAGTGTTATATGTGACATGACAGTATTATGTGTGACAGGACAGTGTTATGTGTGACAGTACAGTGTTATGTGTGACATGGCAGTGTTATGTGTGACATGACAGTGTTATATGTGACATGACAGTGCTCTGTGTGACAGGGCAGTGTTCTGTGTGACATGACAGTGTTATGTGTGACATGACAGTATTATGTGTGACATGACAGTATTATGTGTGAGATGACAGTATTATGTGTGACATGACAGTGTTATGTGTGACATGACAGTGTTATGTGTGGCATGACAGTGTTCTGTGTGACATGACAGTGTTCTGTGTCACATGCCCATGTTCTGTGTGACTGTGTAACATGACAGTGTTCTGTTTGACATGACAGTGTTCTGTGTGACATGACAGTATTCTGTGTGACATGACAGTATTATGTGTGACATGACAGTGTTATGTGTGGCATGACAGTGTTCTGTGTGACATGACAGTGTTCTGTGTCACATGCCCATGTTCTGTGTGACTGTGTGACATGACAGTGTCCTGTGTGACATGCCAGTGTGCTGTGTGACAGGACAGTGTTCCGTGTGACATGACAGCGTTCTGTGTGACATGACAGTATTATGTGTGACATGACAGTGTTATGTGTGGCATGACAGTGTTCTGTGTGACATGACAGTGTTCTGTGTCACATGCCCATGTTCTGTGTGACTGTGTAACATGACAGTGTTCTGTTTGACATGACAGTGTTCTGTGTGACATGACAGTATTCTGTGTGACATGACAGTATTATGTGTGACATGACAGTGTTATGTGTGGCATGACAGTGTTCTGTGTGACATGACAGTGTTCTGTGTCACATGCCCATGTTCTGTGTGACTGTGTGACATGACAGTGTTCTGTGTGACATGCCAGTGTGCTGTGTGACAGGACAGTGTTCCGTGTGACATTGTAGTGTTTTGTGTGGCATGACAGTGTTCTGTGTGGCAGGACGATGTTCGCCGATGAGCACGAGTGGCAAGAGCGTGTGGCAGAGGTGTTTGACATGGTCTTCACCGGCTGCTCCGAGGGCAGGTGCTCTCCGGGACATGAAGGCGACGATCACCTTACGAAAGAGCATATAGCGAAAATTCTCCAACTGGTGAGATATTTGTTGAGTTAATGGCAAGTTTAGTACCTCATTGAAGTGAATTAAAGTAATTTGACGATGGTGTTACGATTAGTGACTTGTTATTAAAGGGAAGTGTCGACCTTGGTAGATTCGAGCGAATGCTATACAATGACTAAACAGAGTACGCAGATAATGATTCTGCTATTAATTTGTCATACAACCCGTGATCTGTGGAGATATTCATGAAATAAAATATTATACAACATGACGTCATTTTCAGATTTACGTCACAAACGCGTCACAACTCCCGATTTTATGGTGAATCGAATTAGGTAAACAGTACTGCTTTATGTGCGCCCCCAGTTTTATAATGCACACCGTAAGATACACATAGCAGGTACGCTATCTGGTAGCACTTTCTTCTGTGCCGTCACATGGATTCGATTTTTTGTCTGTGTCAACGAACGGAAAAACGGTTATTTTCCTCAAGTACTTCCTGAAGAACAAATTCACTTACAAAGTAGGAACCAGAGACACTTTTTGGAAGTTTAAACATGAAGGAAGCAGATCAATCCCGAGGCCATTTATAACGCTACGTGACGTCACGGCTGCCCGTCATTCCCGGAAAACGCCTTCCGCTACGCTGCATTTGTTTGGTGAGTTGCAGGGGGTGTCATCCCGGGATTCCCATGTATCGGCTGCCGAGCGGCACAGCATTAGTGATGACGTCACTGGTGCTCTGGTCCTGTCGTGGCCTGCCCGTCACCGCAGCTGCGCTTTGGAGCGTTTTGCGTTCTTTTGACGGGTGTTGGCGAGCGGCAATTTGAAATCGTCGCCGTTAGATTTGAAGTCGTCGCCGCCAAGTACAGTCGTCGCCGCAAGTGAGAACAAGTCGTCGCCGCCAAGAAGTCGTCGCCGCAAGAGTGCCTTTGATTTTTTTTTAAAGTTTTTTTTTAGCATATCTTAAACATTACGCCAAAACAATGCCATTTATCGCCCCTCAGGCAGACCGGGGCAGCGCGTGGCCGTCCCGCCCCTCAGCCGGACCGGGCAGCGTATGGCCGTCTCACCCCTCAATCAGACCTGCAGCGGTCCGGCTGAGGGGCGGAAATGACATTGTGTTGGCTTAATGTTCAAGATATGCTTAAAAAACAACTTTAGAAAGCAAAATATTTCAAAAGCATAGACTTGCAACCTGACTACCTAACATACTTATCTAACGGTGATGACTTTAATTGATGACTTTGGACTTTAAATTACCGCTCGTCAACACTCATCAACACCCGTCAAAAGACCTAAAAATGTTCGAAAGCGCAACTGCGGCGACGGGGCTGGCCACGACTGGACCAGAGCACCAGTGACGTCATCGCTAATGTTGAGCCGCACGGCAGTCAATACATGGGGAATCCCGGGATGACACCCCCTGACATAAATTATAACGGTGTTCAATAAGACGTGGTGTGCTGTGTACAATAAGCTTGACCAATCACCATTGAGCTCGCTAGAGCCAGCTCATCGCTGATTGGTCAAACTTACTGTACACACCGTGCGAATGCTAGTCTGAACACCACCATTCTCATGCGGGGCAAAAACTGTGGGGCGGACGGCAATCGCCAAGGCCACCAAGTTTGGCGAAATAGAGCCAAGTTCTTTGGGCTATAATGCTGTAACGTCATCAGTCAATCTGGTATAAACCTCCCATTTGGTATAAACCTTGGCGGTTCCTTCGAAAATCTGCTCTAGAGCCGTTGAGGTAGAGTTTTGAGAAAAACGAACATTGGATCATATGATTTATATATCCAAGCTACAATTCTGCTATCTCAGTTCAAAACCCCATGTTAAGGTCGACACTTCCCTTTAAAGGGAAGTTCACCTTTAACATGGAGTTTTGGACTGAGATAGCAGATTTGTAGAGCAGATCTAAAAATGGGTTGTGGTGAAAGAATTACCTCCCAACGTTAAGTAATTTCGACACAGGACTAGTGTGCCCGGTTTCAATTCCGCTGTTCCCGGCCACGATCAGTTCCTTTCGCTCGCCGTTCGCCGCCGCCGGCTCGCCGCCGGAGGCAGGTACACTCTCTGGCACGTAGTCTCTGGTCACGACGCCTCGTTAATATCCGGTCAGCCGCCCGGGCGGCGCGGCGGCCTCTTGTCAGAGACTGTACTTGGCGTCAGGCGGAGCGGGGGAGCCGTAACGCCTGCTGCTATCGTACGATTTCTCGTGAAATAGATAGAGAAACTTACTTCTTTCTCCACATATATCCATCAGTTGTCCAAACCAAAGTCATATTCGTAGTTTTGAGCTCAAGATGCACCGTATGGTTGAACTTCGAGACAAATTTAAAAGTGACCTATTCCCTTTAAAGGGAATAAATTATATTAATTAAATATTAAATTTATATTAATATTAATTAAAGGGAATATAAGACCTATTCCCCTTAAAGGTCACCTTGAACGTTGTCTTGAAATTCACCCATGCGGTGCATCTTGAGCTCAAAACTACGAATATGACTTTGGTTTGGACAACTGATAGATATAGGTGGAGAAAGAAGTAAGTTTCTTTTTTAATTTCACGAGAAATCGTAGATAGCAGCTGGCGTTCTGGCTCCGCCGCGCTCCGCCTGACGCCAAGTACAGTCTCTGACAAGTGGCCGCCGCGCCGCCCGGGCGGCTGAGCGGGCGGCGGCCCGGGCGGCTGAGGCGTCGTGATCAGAGACTACGTGCCAGAGAGTGTACCTGCCTCCGGCAGTTTGCGTTCATGTCTAGATTGTGGCCCGGAACAGCGACATGAAACCGGGCCCACTTGTCCTGTGTCGAAATTACTTAATGTAGGGATGTAATTCTTTCACCACAACCCATTTTTAGATCTGCTCTACAAATCTGCTATCTCAGTCCAAAACCCCATGTTAAAGGTGAACTATTCCCTTTAAAGGGAATGTTTCACCTTTCTGAAAGCTTTCAAATATACGCTGGTTGAAGTTGACAGATGAAGTAAGTGCTGATGAAAACGATGGTGATATTTTTATCTTGAAAAGTCACTTAACTTTTACAAATTAAGTTTTTAAATTTGGGATGATAGCGTCATTATTGAGCTATAGAGAGCAATAGAGAAAACTTTACGCTGTCAAGTATATGGCATAATCGTTTCAGACAATTCTGGTGACTTAAATACAAACATTCTCCCGCACAGAACACAATGACGAGTGCGAGGCATTGCGATAGCTCAATATAATTATTTTGTGTTAAAGAGAGTATCCCACCTGAACATTAGATTTGAGTTGAGGTAGCCATTTTGATGGCTTGGCATTGCAATTAAGTATGATAGCAGTTAAAACAACCACAATGATCTAATCAAAAAGATATTCGAGTTTTATTTTGACATCTGTAAAAATAATGACAATAATGACTCATCTGTAAAATAAAGACAACAAATTGTGCCATAGGTTTGGCAGCACAAAGGATTTCCCTGTTATTAAAAAAAAATCATATGACGTCACCAACCCAACTTTTCGCTTACAACTAAAAGTTGAATATCTTCCAAGACAAACAATCTTTTTCGGAAAAAAGTTCACGAACATCTTCAGCTGACCTCGCCTGACATGAAGACATACAATTAAGTGTGATTCGATAACTTTCACGAAGGTGGGACAGTCCCTTTAAGTCAATCCATAACTAAGACTTCAAACAACGCGAAAAACTTAGAATTGGACCGCAACCTATAGCGTTGGCCGTTGTTTACACAATACAGGTCGTCTGACTTCCAGGACCAACAATCTTGAAGTGGCGGTCAGCCAATCAGCGGCGGGATTACAATAGACCCCATTTTTAAATTATAAATTAAATTGCTTAAAAATTGATAATTTTTGGGATAATGACCTTCATAATTTAGACATTTCAATAACGGCCAAAGATAATGGCTATATCAGTTCAAAGGTGAAACATTCCCTCTAAGAGGCATCTTCTAATTGCAACAATAATTCAGTTGACGTCAATACAATTTTGTAATTGCCAAATTGGGCTGCTGTTCTTGATTCATCTGAATGTTTGTTTAAAACCTTTAAATGACAGCAACTGGCAAATAAGACGGATTCTGGTATTTTCCATGACAAAATGACAGTGAGATTGGCTCACTATCCATAGTCAACTTTGTTAAACAAGGATACAACACTCAAGGAGAGCATGAACGAACTCGGTGTCAGTTGTAGGTATAGTACCCAAATGTGACTACCTTTGATCACTGGAAATCCATATTATGTAAACAAGCTCTTCGGCTGCATGACTGTCGTTGTTTGGTTCTGTTCACAGACGGCTCCATCATGTGAAGAGATGATGTTTAATTGTTCCTGGAGGGGCTCCAACTACCCATGCTCTGAGCTTTTCAAAACGCTTCATACCGACTTTGGCTACTGCTGTTTGTTCAACTCAGTCTACGACGAGTCAAAGTACGTTGGTCAAATGCACTGCCGTTCATTAACCCACGCACTGGAGGGGGGGGGGGGGTGCGAAATCCGCCC
This sequence comes from Chirona hameri, assembly GCA_036785665.1. Classification (NCBI taxonomy): domain Eukaryota; kingdom Metazoa; phylum Arthropoda; class Thecostraca; order Balanomorpha; family Balanidae; genus Chirona; species Chirona hameri. The sequence goes on along the minus strand of JAXIVJ010000777.1, from coordinate 64,348 downwards.
ACCCCTCCTGTTTTTGTGTGTGAATATCTCCTGATTTTACAGGTCGATATGTATAATTTATGGCGTACCTGTTAAAAAAAACGTCAACAAAACAAAACTGCTGAGCAAGCTAGGCTGGTATGGCCTAGATGGTCATTGGTTCGAGGATTGGTTAAGTGGACGTGTTCAGAAGGTCAGGGGAGGGCAAAATACCTTTTCCGATCACTCGCAGAGTGGTACAGGGGTCATTACTGGGGCCAATTTTATGTTTACTTTTTGCCAATGACATAGTATCTTACTTTCATTCGAAAATTGTAATGTACGTGGACGACGTTCAATTTACTCACAGACAACCCCGGACAACCCTTTGCAGCTCCAAACTCAGGTTCAATCTACAATGGAAAAGGCTCAGCGGTGGTTCATTGAGAATAGCCTAAAAAATAATCCAGTCAAAACTGATATTGCCTTGATAAAGCATAGACAGAGGCGTACTCTATCAAATTTTGAAGTTCAGTTTGGTGAGGCCAAAATCAAGCCCTCTGCTAACATTAAGATTTTAGGGGTGGTGGTAGACGTTGGTCTCACTTTTGATGATCACGTTTCATTAGTAATACGTCGCAGTTATGCAACTCTTGGGGGCTTGTCCAAACTCGCAAAACGGCTGCCAAAATAAGTGAAGAAATTGATAGTCGAGGCGCTTGTGTTCCCACACCTGTCATACTGTGTGTCTGCTTGGGCTGGATGTGGCAAGACGCAGCGACGTCGCGTTCAAAAAGTGATTAACCATTGTGCACAGGTCGTATTTGGTGTTCGTAGATCGACACATGTGACACAGCTGTTAAACGAGCTAAAATGGCCAAGTGTCGACCAACTTATCAGCGAATGTGACCTGTCGAGAATGCACTTCCTTCTGAACTCCCCCCACTCACCAGTCAGCCTGTGCGAGAGTTTCGTATATCGCGGGGAGATTTCTGGAAGGGATACTCGAGCTGTGCAGGCAGGCGCGTTGCAGTTACCCCGGGTTCGCACCGAGCACGCGAGACGTTACTTTAACTACCGCGCAACCAAGCAGTGGAATTTGGCTCCTGCTCATGTTAAAGATACCCGCACAGCAGCGGGATGCCGGAAGGGTGCGAGAAATTGGATTTTAACCGATACAACAGCGTGAAATGTGTATATGTTCCTTTATATTTAGGTTTTAGGAGCCTTTACAGCTTTTTATCCTTGGCGAATGTATGTAGGTATGTGTGCATGTTTGTGTGTGTGGGTGTGTGTGTGTGCGGGTGTGGGCGAAGGGCGTGTCTGTGTGTATTGTAATGACGCTAGACTGGAAGAGCTATGAATTGTGGAAGTCCTAAGAAATCAATGATGTTGATGATGATGATGAGATATCGGCCACGAAATATCCGATAAAATGATCTATTTTTCGATTGAGTCAGTTAATCAGCATGCCATGCTAGCTGGAATGGGTAGTTGCACGTATCCGCTGTCGTCCCACTCAACATTGGCACCTGTTTCAGGGAGAATGAAGTCAAGTACTCTGGTGCCGGGGACACAAACGGACTAACGGTCATGATCGACGCCAGACGCTATGAATACTTTATGTCACAATTCCTCTCCGTTGGTTTCAAGGTGGGTGCTGCCTAGTGCCTAAAGCGTTTTGAATATGATATCTAAATGAAAAACGGTGAAAAGCATCGATACCTACTTATTATGATGTAGAAAACACACGTGTCATTTTCTAATCCGTTGCAAACAAAGGCCATCATATCAAAGTAGATATCAAGAGTCACGCATTCCGTGCATTCGGTGCATGTAGAAACTACAGAATATTGCCCTTAATAATATCTAAGTATTTGGAGAACGCGCGGCGCAGAGGCTACATAACGTTTGGCTTATACAGTGCATGTATGTCAGGGGCGGATCCAGGGGGTGGCCGCAGCGGTCATCCCCCCCCCCCCCCCCGCCAGAAGGGCACCCCACGGGCTGTCTGTCGCCGGGCGCCGCCAGGCGCCCGGCGATGGACAGCCCGTGAGCACGCAACGTCCCTATGAACCGCTTGGACGCCCTGCTGAAAGGAACTTACCGAGCATCAGGTCGTACAGGTCATGACCTGGTCCTTTTGACCCGAGGCGCCCTTCCGGCCAGTGACGGCGCCCTTGCGGCCAGTGACGGCGCCCTTTCGGTCATTGACGGCGCCCTTTCGGCCATTGCCGGCGCCCTTCCGGCCAGTGACGGCACCCTTTCGGTCAGTGACGGCGCCCTATCTTTGGAAGGCGCCCCTAGATTTTTGGAAGGCGCCCCTAAATTGGCCTGCGGCCACCCCTTCTAAAATATCCTGAATTCGCCCTTGATGTATGTCATCTGAGACAACGTAATGTTTGAGTGTTGTCTCATGCTGAGCATGTGCGGCCGCTGCCCGCGGTAACACTCCGCTGTGACCTCTGCTGTGTGACCTCTCATGTGCTGTAGCCTCTGCTCTGTGACCTCTTATGTGTTGTGACCTCTGATTTGTGACCTCCATGTGCTGTGACCTCTGCTGTGTGACCTCTCATGTGCTGTGACCTCTGATGTGTGACCTCTCATGTGCTGTGACCTCTGCTGTGTCGAGGTCAGCTGCTGGTGCACGGCTCCCACGATGAGCCGGAAGTCAGGGAGCGCGGCATGGCCATCCCTCCCGGACAGGAGATCTTTGTGGCCGTGGGCGCCGAGCAGACCTTCACAACAGGTGAGGCAGTCATCGAAACATCGAATAACGGTCTGCTGCTCCCGGCAACCATCAAAGGCTAGGTATATTCTCGAGACATTGGTCACCGTTTATTTTAAATCGGTCGCCACATATTTATTTGATATTATTCTGTGATATTTTGTCAGATAAGTTTGACTACATTTTTTTGTTGTAATCCGATGCATTTTATGTCTGCCGCTGATGATCGCCGGCAACGGCACGGGCGCCGAAGGGAGGGTCAAGTGGGCGGGTCACAGAATCGTTAGCGCACGGCAGGATGTGTTTGGCGGCGCACACGTGTTCACGGGTCGGGAATCGTTAGTGCGCGCAGAAGGATGTGTTTGGCGGCGCACACGTGTTCAAGGGCCGAGCAGCGCGAAGACCGACGGCCTAACGTGAGACAGTGGAGGTGGCGAGGATTTGTTAAAGAAAGCATCGCGGCAAATTGTGAACAACAAAAATGCAATGGAACCGGGAGGCCTGATACAAAAAGTGGCATGCCAAAAACTATTTGTAATTACCGCCTTATACACGAACAGCATATTCTCTCGCTGGTAACTTGTGGCCAGCGCGCTCGGTAGCTCGCGTCACGGCATGCAATGATCGTGCAATGACCAATGGCGACTCTCAAACTATCTGGGATTCTCTACCTGAGAGAGAATATTGTCCGAGAAAATAGGATGCCGAACGCAACACGCAACGATGCTGACAAATATTATACGATGACGGAAAATTATCAACGTGTTGCACAGACGAGCGCACCATATGAAAACAGCTTTCCAATACAAAACTGGGAAGCTAGAACAATTATGGGAGGCAAATTTACCCGATAAAATTAGTTTCTATTTTGATCACTGATGCATGTTTAGAAGTTAATTTTGCAGTACATTTTTAAGTATTTAGAAGTACTTGTTTTACTTTTGCATATGTATCGATAGTGTGTTCAAAACGAACTTTATGAAATAAAACAAAGGGAAGAATAATTCGATACTTTATAAATGAAATATGCTATGGGTACCTAAAAGCAGCAAAGCCATTTCAAGTTTCAGTTCACTTCAATTCTAACCAAGAGCTAAATGTGAACTGGACTACGCCTCGTTATGCGGCTCCCACCTGTGATATCTACCGACTGTTTTCACCTTGTCATTTCCAGAGCGAGCAATGAATAAGTTTACACCCGAGGAAAGGGATTGCTACCACGAACATGAGGTGACGCTCAAGTTCAGTGATACTCCTATATATACGTTGGCAAATTGTCTTATTAGCCATGAAGCGGAGGAACTGCATAAGGAGTGTGGCTGCGTCACCTATTACATGCCAGGTGAGAAACTCGAAATGGTAACATTAAAATATTAAGTTCATTAAATTGACATAAAATATATTTGCCAATAATTAAACCATTTATTCAAAATAGTAAAAAAAGAGATAAAAAAGATGAGAAGTAAGAACAAATAATATTAATATATGCATTCATACATGGTTCCTTTTACATCAAATTGCTAGGTATTCATATCAAAGAGAATTGTCGAGGGTAATTACCCTTGTAAACTCGCTAAATACTGCGTCCAAGGTAGTATATCGGCCCTGTCTAATTGAAGGGTATATGAAACCTATAAGTCCCTATTTCTTAATATGATATTCATTTAGGTACCCAGTTTGAAGAGGACTCTTATGTCAGAACTGCTCAGCTGTTCAGACAGAAGTGTTCCCTCAGCCGATTTGGTTTTATCGACGAGCTCTGATACTAAATACAACATCAAAGGTATTTTGTGGGCAGATTGCCTCCTGCGGACGAGGGGTCATCCGGTAATGTTGCTCGGCCTAGGGAAACTTCATATTACGAACGCAAGACCTTGATTCTTAACGAATTTCGTGAAACCTTATTTTATGAGAGTTAAACATACGATGCATGCCAATATTGCATTTAATGCAGGTTAAACGTAGGGGAACAGTTTCCACTGTTCACGCGTCATTAGTTGAACCCCATTTACGGTTGTTTCAGTATTGAGTAAAATGGCATTGGAAGGCGTGTCGAAACCGAGAGTGTTAATCTGGGTTTTGCCATTTCAGGGAATGGCGAGGTATGTCATGTGAAAGACATGCCCTGCCTCCGCGACTTTCTCCGTGAGTACACTGGGAGTGGGCACCTGTCGCCAGTGGTGACGTCATGTCAGGGTCAGCCATCAGTCGATTATGCTTCACTTTGTTTGGGTAGACACTTTCGAAACAAGGACATGAGTACCAAACTGCTTGCTAATGGATAAACTTCACAGGGAAATAAGTGTGACATTGTAGCCGTTTTCACGAAGGATTTTATTCGCCGGGCGATTGAGGCGTTTAGGGCGTTTGGGGCGATTGGGGCGATCGGGGCGTTTGGGGTAAATGGGTCTATAGCTTGTAAGAACACGGTGTTTCCCGGTTATTTTTGGTATCAATCACAAATTTATGAATTAATGTATAAGTATATGCTCTTACAAGGCAATGTTTACCGTTAGTTTGCCTTAAATATCCAAATTCGTGAGGACATCTGACAATTTTGGGTTGTGTTAGTTCCTTCTTCAAAACATACCAAAAACACCCCAAAAAGAGGCTAAAAAGTATACTAGATAATCAGCTTGTATTAAATAAAATACGCAATTGACAGTTAGTTAGGGCAAAATCGAAGATCTTATCCATCGCCCTACGGGAGCTTTTTTCACCTTCGCCTTACGGGGGAGCTGACAGGCCCCCCAGTTAACTTCCAAACCAAGCAACTTAGATCATTGAAGTGAGAACCAGCATGTTGCCTGTCATGAGCGGAATATAACACTATGCCATTGTTAGGTTTCAGATCAACGGGTGACCTTCCAGGTCAAGTGATTGACCTCAGATTTGCCACGTCCAGAACAGCGATTTTTCTCTTCAGAAAACCTCCAAATTAGAAATTAATAAATGTAAATAAAAAGGTATGTTCCTAGACCAGTTTTGGCTTCGAAATACAGGAAAGGTAATTATTTGTTCGTATCTTGTCAAAAAAGTTATAAAAGTGATTAAAAAAATGACGTCATCAGTTTCTAACACTCAGGGAGCCATCACTCAGTCAAAAATGAAGATATTGCTTGCTTTGAAATTTGGTAAGTCCATACTCAGTTCTCTCACATTTATTCCGGTTTTTCTAACATCTTTGAAAATCTTGATTTTGTGGGGATTTAAAAACAAAAAATATATTATTTTAGGGATCAAAAACCAAATTTTTTAAATCTGAGATAGCCATTTTAAAGAGAATGACATTTTGTATCTTTGGTGAATTGCGTTTGCAATTTACTTTTAAACTCTGTTTTCTACCATTTTTCAAATATTTATCTTTTTTCCACCAACATGACTTCAAAACATGATTATCTCTCAAACTGCTTAAAGGGAAATAATTACCTTTTTCCAAAAAAAATGGAGTTAGCACTTGAAATCGCCAGACGAGACCAAAATATATTGTAAATTCATCACATTTTGCATGAAAACTTTCCTACCGAAAGATATTTCAAGTTAATGTTGATAAGCGTTCCACACTTTTAACGACCGGTACTTGCAAGTACTTTTGGTCCTCATCAAACTGCGGGCTTTTCCCGTATTGTTTTTTTACGCAATGGAGTGGAAAATATATTGTGCGTTCTACTCGTTGTGATTATATGCCCGGCGATCTTCCAAAACTAACAGCGATTGGAAAAAGTGGCAATAAAATCGGAAGCTCATCGATGCACATCAACGGCGGCATAGTTAGTAGTTGCGACCCTCAATTTTTGCAAATCGATTCATTTGTTTTCAATATTAGGAGTATTGTATAATTTGTCTGTGGCTGTATATAACACTATGCTTTATATTATCATGAAAAATAATAATTTGTCCCAAAAAAACTAACAAACAATAACACAAAACTGGCAATTAAATCGGAAGCTCATCGATGCACATCGACGGTGACCTATTTAGCGTCGGCGATTTGTTTACAAAGTCATTGTCATGCTTCTCGGCGCACTTAACCATTGTGGCGAGTTGTAGCGAGTAGCGCTTTCGTTCTCCATTGCAACCAGGCGTGAGCCAATGAAAAGCCAGAACGTATTCCCTTTCTGGCTTTTGATTGGCTAACGCCTGGTTGCCATGGAGAACAAAA
>JAXIVJ010000777.1:0-52500 GCA_036785665.1 Chirona hameri | reverse complement strand
GACAATCGGTAGGAAGGTAGCAAGAAACGTTTTCCATTTAAAGGCTACTGTCGGAGCGGCGTACACGCTACCCCAGTCAGCTCGGAACAGGTCGTAATGAAAGTCAGCGAGGTTAATGCGACGGAGACAGCGGGACCGGACGACACGTTTTGGGAGACGATGTCGCGGCACTTCCACTACGGCACGAACAAACCTATGCGGACTAAAGTCGCAAGAATGGGTGGTACAGCGTCTCACAAAGCGGCTGCAGGTCGTTAATAGGACATCTAACAGTGACCCAGAATAATATGTACGCGATGTTACATGTTGGAACAGGGAATGGTCGGAAATAAAGTCATTCAGGCGCTTCTTGGCAGGGTCACTGGTGGATTTTAACAAGTCACAGTTCAGATCACCGCAGATAACTACCTTAGTTGTCGGATGTTTGAGGAGCACGTGCTAGTACTGAGTCTCGAGGTCGGAAAGGTCGGCCTCTATATCTGCGACACGGTGCCTGGGAGGGCGGTACACCACACCCATGACGAACCGACGCTTATTGTCCGGTCGCACTAAAGTCCACAACATCTCCAGCTGACTGTTATCCACGGGTTCAGTGGCCACGTTCAGTGGGGAAACGCTTAAACCGTCCCTCACGGCCAGTGCCACCCCACCGAAGCCCCGCCCGTCCCGCCGGTCAGCTCGGCAGAGGCGGTAGCCGGGGAGGATCAGCAGGCGGCTGGGCGCAGATGGTCGGAGCCAGGTCTCGCAGAGTCCCATCAAGTCGTATTGCTCGCTGTGGAGGTGGTCGGCGAGCTCCAGGAGTTTGGGCTTCAATGATTGGATGTTGATAAGTCCGATGGTGAGGCAGGATCCCAGTGCAGCCACGGAGGACGCGTTTCGGCGGCGGCCGCCCCTGCTCCCCCGATGCCGGGCGCTGGGCGCGCGCCTGCCGCGCCTGGTCCGGCGCGTGCGGCGGTCGGAGCCCGCTGATTGGTCGACCGGCGGTGCCGACCCCGCTCCCAGCACACGGTCAGCCGGTGTCGGGTCCGGGCCAAGTTCAAGGTCACAGGAACCTTCCCGATCCAGCCGCCGAGAGCCGGCCGCCGGGGGCCGAGACGCAGCAGGGGCCGCAGCCTGCACCAGGGCGCGGACAACAGCCAGCAGCACAATGGACCGTAACAGGTCACGATGCACGGAACGGAGCAGTAACATGGTGTCACCGACAAGGACGGCTGCTCCTCACAGTGCACCTCACGCTGTCCTCACTTCACACTGGCGTTATGTTTCTCACCAACGGGTGTCTCACCATCGGTCAATCAGATGGAACGTCAGGTCGACGACGTTACTGCAGAATCTGCATTCTGCAGCGACAGTCCGGTACAGAGTAGATCCGGTATCACACCGGCACTGTGTAGAGTCTCACAGCACTCACGCACTCAAACTGTCACTCACGCAGGACAGGCCACCGAGGGGTCGTGGGAGGGCAGGAGCGCCGGCGCTGCGACCGCACACTGGCGCAGCGCACAAGCAACACAAGCCATGTTACGGGGGAATCACTTCTGGCAATTTGCCAGGAAAATAATTACGTTAACCGGTGTATGTGAACCCGGAGCAAGCTAGGGAATAGGGTATCTATTTTACGTTGAGTGAATTGTTCAGGGTAAATATAATGTCTATCTTACGTTAAGTATTTCGTTCGAAGTCAAAATTAAGTAAAACACGAGACACACATTCATACACATTGTATTCTATACACACACAGACACACATACACTGGACATACACTTGTGAAAAGGTGTTAGTGTTGACTGAGCCGGGGTGCCATCATTGCAGCAACGGGAGGCTGTTGCCAGTCTCCCTGGCTCCGGCACCTCGGCGAGACCTGGTTGTGGGATGTATTTAGCTGGGAGAAAAAGTCCTAAATAATAATAAAAAAACAGCGCCTAACGCAAAGGGGAAAACCTGCGAAGAGAGCCAAAATTGCGCTAGGCAAAAGAACTGTTATATTTGATTAACTAATCGTGTTTGGTAAATAAAATAAAAGAGGAGGCCAATCAATTCAGGATAATCATCACCTAACAGCGTTTGTAGATTCAATGTGATTCGATTGCGTCGCGTGTAATCAATGATTTTCTGGCGTTTGACATCGTGCACTGGGCAAGTAATAAGTAAATGTTTAATTGTATAACGCGGATAACCTGGGCAGTGTTGCCAATTTGGGGGCGGAAGATTGTCGAGAATGTAATAATGCGTAATTTTTGTATGACCGAGGCGGAGGCGTGCTAATACTATTTCTTTCTCTCTGCAATTCTGGTGACTAGATATGAAATGTTTGACTTTTGGTTTGATTGGATGAAGGTGAAAATGCGGAGCAGCTTCCCACTCGCGCTGGCGCAATATGTTAAATTGTTGATTTATGTAATTTAAAACGTCTGATAAAGGGCTGGGAAGATGGTTTTCTGGAGGTGATTCTAAGCTTAATTTCGCGAGTCTGTCGGCTTCCTCGTTTTCCGGGATACCGGCGTGTCCCGGGATCCAGAGGAATTTAATTGTGCTGTGTTTGTTATGTAAATATTTGATTAGCTGTCGAATTTTGAAGACTATCGGGTTTCTGCAATCACGAATCGAGGAAATGGCAAAGAGCGAGGCGGAGGAATCTGTGCTTATGACTACTTCTTTAAGTTTTTCCGTTCTAATATATATTAAGGCTAATAAAATTGCTGATAACTCTGCTGCAAACACGCTATTTATATCTGGGAGGCGGAAGTTATTGTTGTTTATGTCCGTGTAGTATGCACCACCGGTTCGGCCGTCGAGCCGTGAGCCGTCTGTGTATATGTATGTGTATGTGTTGTGTTGTGTTTTGTGTTCGTGGAAGAGTGTGTGTGTCTCTGCTGCCGTGACTGTGTTTTTGTTGTGTGTGAAGAGGCGGTGTGTGTCTGGTGTTGGGTCAAGCCAGTGAGGTGTGAGTGGTGGTGTTGACATTGTGTTGATGTGTGGGATGTTGAATAGTGTGAGTGTTTGTGTGATTCTATGACTGATAAGTGGGTTTCTTTTTTGTAGTAGTGTTTGTCGTCTTGTGGGTGCGGGGTGATTTAACACGCGCCCTGGAGGGGGGGCGAAATCCGCCCACCCCTACGGTTTTTCGAGGATAGCGCAAAAACGGCGGCACGCAGCGCCGCCGTTTTTTGTATACCTGTTTAGAAATGAACTTCCCGCATTATGTAAAATTCTTGGCCTCAGGTCATCTCAGGTCAGGTCACCAGACCAGGTCACGCGATGACCTCAACTCCAAAACGTTTGCAGTAGTACCACAGCCACAGTTTTACGCCGATTGGTTTCAATCTTGCAGGACTTCATAAGGTCATAGATACCAACAATTTGTTTATCTCGGATTTCTAATATCGGTGACCTAAGGTCAGGTCAATTTTGTGACCGCCAACACGGTTTTATCAATAACTATCGACATAATGAAGATAGAGAATTTAAAACGGTACCAATATGTTTGTCTCGTCGAGACACGTCTCCCAATATGCAACATGACCAACTTGGGTCACCACTTGACCTTGACCTGAGGTCAAATTTCTCAGTTGACCTAACCCGGTCACCATGAATATTATTCGAAGCGCCTTGACAATAAACACGCGATGGCGTAAACATTATTGCTTTATCTTTATTAGGTAAAAGGTTATTTGGGGAAAACAGTTTTGAAAACAAAATCACCTTTTTGACATTCGATGACCTCTGGAGCCTAAACTATTGACCTGAGCTCAAATCTGAGGCACCTTTGTCGATTGCATTTTTCAATGACTTTCGATTGCTTTTTTCCGTTTGCTGCTAACTATCATAGTTCCCGAGATATTTGGGAGTGTTCGAACCGAAGTCTTGAAAACTTGAAAATCTGACCCTTGATGACCTCTGGTGACCTCAATATTGACCTGAAAAAAAAATAACGAAATACTTTCGAAAGAGCTTGTCTCGAGCTATCTAACGTCGTTTCTCACTTGTCGCTACGTTGCGTGGTTTTCGAGATCATAGGGGGGCGAAATCCGCCCCCCCCCCCCTCCAGGGCGTGTAATTATCAGAGGCCCTCCAGGGCGCGTGTTAAGATCTGGAATGTTGGGCGTGTGGGGTGAGAACTTGCTCTGGCGTAGAATCTGAGTAGTATGTATTTGCGTCGGCGGCAGTGTGGGGATGTTTGTGTCGATGTGTAAGTTTGTGGTGTTGGTGGTGCGACAGGCCCGGTCACGATCCGCAAGGCAGCGTTCTGGACAGTTTGCAATTTTTGTATTTGTTTGGAACATATCTCATCAAATAAGAATGCATTATAGTCCAGGATTGGGTGTATCAGGGAAGTATATAACTGGAGGAGAGTGGAGCGGTCTGCGCCCCACTCTCGACCAGTTAAAAACTTCATAATGTTAATTCGTCGCGTACATCCCTGTACTAAATCATTAAAATGTGGGATGAACGAAAGACGAGTGTCCAGCGTTGCTCCCAGATATTTGAATGATTTGACGAAGAGGATAATTTGATTGTTATATTTTAATGGAATGTAGGGTTCCACATATGCAGGTTTTTTTTCGAGAAAATTGGGGATGCAGATTTACTAGGAGAAATTTCCAGACCCCATTCCAGACCCCCATTCATATGGTGCGACCGCACCATACCTTTATATCAATGAGTACTTCGATTGCGCGCATGATCACCCAAAGTGCTGTCAAAGGTATGATACATATCCCACATGAGCTAAAGTGAGATTGTTGGAAAAGATCAAGGTCAAGGTCAGGTCACAAAAGGTCACTACACACAAATTCGATAGTGATAGTCATTGTACCACCTGATTTCATTTACGTGAAGTTAGTGTCAAGTTCAAGTCAAGTTCAGGTCGCTGACAGTCAAAATTTGAAATTGATAAAATATAAATGAAAAAAGCATGTTTCTAAATCAGTTTTATCTAAAAAAAAATACAGTGTTGGCACTTATTTCTCTGTATTTGGTCAATACAAGCCAAAAAACGCAATTTCAAAATATGACGTCATGATTTACCCATACTTTATATGCCATGTATGTCAAAAAAGATGATATCATTTTGACATTTAGTATGGTATTTGCCCATATGTCGTTATCTCACATGTATTCCGTTTTTGTTTAATATCTTTGCAAAATTTGATTTGTGGGCATTACAAAAAAAAATGATTTTTTTTAGGTCAAAGACCAAAATGCTCGAAATTTCGAGATAGCTGGTTTGTAGCCCTTGCAATTTTCTACTTTTCAGCGTTTTTCGATTGCATTTTGCTTCAAATGTAGCATTTGTACGGCCTGGTACAGTTTAGCTGATTGTTGTGCCAAAATCGTGTTTAGTGACGTCACTTAATTCACTATATCTCGAAGAATTTGTGACGAAATTGCTTCATTTTTGCACGCAAGGTGTAAAATGATTCCCGGAAAGGTACTGAAAGTTTGGCGCCGATATCTGCATTAGTTGTTGAGATACTCCAATATTCCTAAGAGGGGGCTCCCCCCCCCCCCCCCCCCTGTGGCTCGTGGGTTAACCCGCGCCATGCCTGGGGGGCGTTTAGCCGCTGCCTAAGGTTTTTCAAGGATAGCAGAAAAACGGCGCCGCGCATTATCGCCATATTTGGCAGAGTTGTTCAAGCATCAATAACCCTCATTGTGTAAAATTATTGACCTCGAGTCATCTTAGGGCAGGGCTCCAGGCCAGGTCATGTGACCCCCACCTCCAAGAACGTTTTCGGTCGTACCACAGCCACAGTTTTTGACCGATCGGTATCAAACTTAGAGGATTTAATAAGGTCATTAGCACCTACATTTCGTTTGTCTCAGATTTTGTCATATCGATTACCTAAGGTCGGATCAATTTCGTGACCTCCCAAAAAAGGGGAAATATTAAAATGCTTCCTATTCCGGGGATATGCGTGATATCAGTCCAAGTCCTTCTGGATCATGTTATAATAAGACATTCTTCATGATCCAGGTGCAGTTTTTGTTCAGTGACCCTACAGAGTCGGCTGAGGTCATCCGAGGTCACCAACACTTCTATATCAATAACTTTCGACAGAATGAAGATAGAGACGTGAAACCGACACCAATGTGTTTGTCTCATCGAGACACGTCTCCCAATATTCAACATGACCTACTTGGGTCACCACTTGACCTTGACCTGAGGTCAAATTTATATGTTGACTTTACACGCGCAGTGGAGGGTGGGGGCACTTTTGTGCCCCCCCCCCATGTTTTTCGTGAATATTTCCAAAACGAAGCGCATCAGGGCGGTGTGTGTTGCGTGACATTAAGCCAACTTAATGGCGGATTGTTTGACTGAAAAAATCAAAATCGGTCAATACATTTTTTAATTATATGGATTTTTAGTCCAAGATGGCGGCCAGAATCGCGGTCGGCAAGTCAATATCTTCGGAACCAACAGTCGGATCGAGATGATTCAAACGCCATTCGGTAGACAATGTCAATGTTCATCCCTGGAAACAACTTTCGACACATTGCTGGTGACCTGTGACGTCACAGAGGTCAAACTAAAAAAAAATGTGACATTTGGCCAGATTTTACCTTCGTGACCTCGTTTGACCTTTAAGATATTGATCAAAAGTCAAGAAAATTTAACACAAAGTAGGTAATCATATCACCTACCTACTCTGGAGTTTCATTATTCTATCTCTCATACTTTTGGAGATCTTAGGGGGGCACTAAAGTGCCCCCCCCCCCCCCCCCCCCCACTGCGTGTTAGTGGCATACCCCTCTCCACTGCGCGTGTTAACCTGGGCTACATGAATATGATTCGAAGTGCCTTGACGACAAAAACACGATAGGTGCAAAATTATTGCGTTATCTTTATTAGGTAAAAAGTTATTTGCGGAAACTGTTTTATTATAAATAGCCTTTTTGACCTTTGATGACCTCTGGAGCCGAAACTATTGACCTGAGCTAAAACTTCAGGATACCAGAGCGATTGAATTTTCAAGAGCTTTATATTCATTTTTGTCCGTTTGTTTCTAGCTCTAGCATAGTTTCCGAGATATTTGGGGGTTTCTGGAGCGAAGTATCCTAAAACTGGAAAAGCTGACATTTGATCACCTCTGGTGACCTCAATATTGATCTGAGCCAAAAAAAAGACCAACTGGTTTCAAAATGATTTTTGACGAGCTTTCGAATTTTTTCGGTTTATGTTTATGTATTTTCGGTTATCTCTACATCTCATAGGAGCCGAGTTCCAGGGGGTGGCTTGGAACCCCCCCCCCCCCCCCTCCCCGTCCCCAGGCACGAATAAGGTGGGGCCGAGCACCGGCACGGCGCGGGTTTTTTCATTCGATAACCACGTATCAATAACACGTACCGCCATTTGCCAGCTTCCGAAACAAGCTCGACATAAGTGACCTACGCGACGGCTCTGGAGTTTGATTTCTGTTTGTGCCGCCCACAGATCGCCTGTCGAAAGATTTTGACCTGTCGGCTCACTTCTGGGACAATTGTCTGCCGGCCTGCGACGAGACCAAGTACTGGACAGAACTCTCCAGCTCTCAGTTTCCCAGCCCGGAGCTCATCCAAAACGAAGCCTTCCAGGACGTCTTCGAGGCGATAATCACCCGAATCTGTCTCTCCAGCGGGAAACAGAAATCCAAACGATGGGTAATGAAAGGCATCTTTATGAGCATCTCGATATTATATAAGATATAGTACTTATCACGCACTTATATCTGGGTGCTTAACAAATAAAACACCTGCCGAGTTAACACTTCGTGCAAAATTGTACCTACCCAAAATACGAGACTCGTATGTCTCGCATAACTAATCGTAAGACACGTAAGACTCTTGTCCCGGTAGAAATTAATATCCCATTTTACTGCAAATATCGATCTCACTGGAACCAGACCGCTCATATAAATTTAATTATGTCCAGACAAACAAATCAGAACACTCAGATCCAGTTGTATTTCTCGAAATTCCGGCAAACGTCGTGGCATTTGAGTAATGCAATGTGTATCTGCGTTCCTCTGCCGGATTTGGACCCCATTATTCATCAGTTTCACGATAAATTCAGTGTCACAGTGAAGTTCGCTTTGCATGGATGATTTGACCCGTATCGATAAGCTGCATCATGTTATAAGCATTGCTTTTGTATTATTTCATCTTTTATTTTCAGAACGTGTTCAATAAAGATTAATTCACCATTTTGTTATCCAATTTATTTTACCCAATGTTGAAGCAGACTTACCGTATTTATTTGTCCATCGCCAGTGGATTTCAGGAAA
Organism: Chirona hameri; assembly: GCA_036785665.1. Classification (NCBI taxonomy): domain Eukaryota; kingdom Metazoa; phylum Arthropoda; class Thecostraca; order Balanomorpha; family Balanidae; genus Chirona; species Chirona hameri. The sequence goes on along the minus strand of JAXIVJ010000777.1, from coordinate 44,233 downwards.
TGGATATATTCCGTCAACTACTCCGTCACATCTTAAGAGCATCGACCTCCGTACAATGGACATTCGTACGATGTGTTTGGTCATTTTCATCATTCGGCTTTTCCGCTGGAAATCGCTCACCGGACGTTCATCATTACACTTTATTCATTACACTCTATTATTCATTACACTCAGGTGTAGCTAAGATGGTTAAAGCTCAAATGAAACTAAAGCTCAAAACTAAAATGACACCTTTTTTTGGAGTAAACGGAGTGTCTTAAAACGACACTACCTTTACCACCACCTTAGAACCCAAATGCACCTTTTCTCACTTATTAATCCAAAAATGCACCACAGAAACGCCTCTGATACGCTCAGGTGAGAATGTAAATACTGTCGGTGTAAATTTGCCCACTTCTCGTACACTCCCTTGACACCCAAACTATCTCCGGATGATTCCGTCTTTACACCAAACAAATCCCTTTCTACACCCCGATAACACCCCAATGACACCGCAGATCCAGCGGAACACCCCTTCAACACCAATCATACTCCACCAGAATCATGGCGGTGTCACCACAGTCTTTGCACCGTATTTACGCCGTCTTTACGCCGTCTTTACACAGTCTTTACACCGTCATTACGCCGTCTTTACGCCGTCTTTACACCGTTTTTGCACCCCTCTAGCACTGGTGCACTGCACCCGTTGTACACCCCTTCGGTGCTTCGCTGCACTGGTAAATTGTCAATGCCGACTGTGGTCTCCGATTCTCTATCACCCACTGACGCGCCAAACAGCACAAACGTTTGCGAAATAACGTGTTTTCCAATGCAAAACTGTATGCCAATGGTGGCGTGGTAGGTTGCCGACCACCCTGGCGGCAAGTAAATGGTAAACATTAAACAATGGTAGCAAGTGATTGCCATGACCGTATTCAGATGTGTGACACCCTCACGCCCCCAAACCGTGACATACTCTGCCTGCCAGGTCATACCGCTCCGGCCTCACGCACTCACACAGCCACGGTCCCCGCGTCAGCTCACGCAACCAAGGCGCATCCCTCAAAGCAGCTCTCGAACTTCCCATGGGTGGAGTTTTTCCAAATAAGTTGGTGGGGCAAAATGAATCCCCTTCAGACACAAACACATGCACACAGTGAACGCGAGCACAAACACACAAGTTACTACTACCATTGAATGTGTACAGTCGGTCTCATAATGATCTTCCCTTGCCACCACGTGGCGCTACAGTCGCGATAGGCACAGCAAAGGTGGTTTCCCCACCGTAGGTTGGCACCCATTGTGGCTGTCTGGCAGGTACGTGACCTGGGGAGGGGGAGGGAGGGAGTGCGGGGCGTTGTCGGAATGGAATGCGCCGCAACCCGGGTGGTGGTCAGGGCCGTCAATCTCGAGGGTCAAGAGGTCGCCTGTCTTGAGCTGGCAGATATCCAATATTGGAGACTGAATAACAGTGTTCATCACATCAGCCCAAATTGCTCAGTCGGTATAGCTGTGAACTCCTAGCGTATTCGTAGATTGGTCGTGAGTTCGAACCGCGCTGGCACCAGGCGCCTTTCCGTGTATTTCTTTCTTAATCATGTCACGTGTCATGTGCAATGCAGAACCCCGAAATTACTAATGCAAACGTCCACCTGATGATTCTACGCGAAAAATCAGACAAATGCAGTGGGCCTCGCACTAATATGTTCGCATCACGCCGCTCCGTCCTTCACGCTCCACAAACACACACGGGCGGGTTTATATCCAGTAAGTTAGCGACAATATCTGTGACCAGAGGCGTCGCTACCTTCTAAAAAGTGGGGGGGGTCCACTGCCATGGGGGCGCCATACCCAGAGGGGGAGCCCCGGCCTAGAGGGGCTCAAACCCCAGAAATTTGCTGGATTTAATTCAGGGGCGAAGGGGGGGGGGGGGGCAAATCCATTGGCGTATCCCCCCCCCCCCCAAAAGTTAAACTGTAGGTATGCACGTCCGACGACCGTTTTTTTTGGGGGGGGGACAAATCATGGTTTCAGGACCTTTCGGGCGGCCGTGGCCCCTTGCCCCCTGGATCCGCCCCTTATTTCACTTGCTTAATTTTCCGGTTCCTCTTTCACATAAAAAGAGGTGAGGTGGTGAACCATGAATATATAGATATCGACGAATCAAGACGAAATATCGAATATAAATGTCGACGTTACGCAGCGGGCAATTCAATTTTGTATTGGTTTTCAATCGAAAAAATACCGCTTTGACAACTACAAACATACACCCGCACAGCCGCGCGCTTATGCAAGGACTGCACATTGCACATCAAGGGCGGATCCAGCCGGCCGTTTTTTCTTTCTTTCTTTCTTTTCTTGGGGGGGGGGGGCAAACCGTTTTTAGTGGACATTACCTACCCCAATTTCGAATTACTTCCCGGATTTGGGCCACTTTATTTTGCAACCACATGATTTCAAATGATGTCTTTATTTTGATATTTGTGTGTTTTTCGCTTTCGACCTTTTGGGATATCGAAAAAGGAAAGATGTCAGCTTACAGTTTGTATTGTTCCGATATTGCATTACAATGAGTACAACTATGTCAATTGTCAGCTGTACCCAGGGGCGTCGCCGATCATTTTTTGAGTGAAGGGGTCGGCTGAAATGAGATAAAAAATATACCCCATTTTTGTATTGATGTAGTTTTAAACCTTTGCAGCCATGTGGATTTTGATGTTATAGTAGGTACTTATTATTTAGCGCCGCGGAGCGGCGCGAAATTTTTACGGATTTGCCTGATAAAACCCAGAAACATAGGCGGTGGGCCTTGTAGAGAATAAGAAGCTAAACATGCTATTCACTCAATTCACCGTTCCAACGAACCAAAGACGAAGGCGATGGCTCGTTATGACGATGGCCACCGATGTGACGCCGCGAAGCGGCGTGAAAATTTTAGTTTTAGGTCGTGGAAAACGAAATTTTAATATTGGAACCAGACCGTGAGTGGAACCAAGCCTCAGGTAACCCCTATTCCTGGTTGCACATCTCGGTATGATGAAAAATATTGAAATCAAGGTAGTTTTTCATATATATATATATATATTCTTCGGATAGTAAATCACGATGACCGGTGGCAGTCAGCGCTCAATAGTACATATTATAATAATAACTGTATACATACACCGAATGTATGTACCGAACTGTAACAAACAACTATGTATGTACCGAACTGTAACAAACAACTGGTAACCGTGCAAATGGTTTGAAAGCAGCAAGAGGCAGAACGACTTTTCCGCACATAAATGGTCCCTGCGGATCTGGAGGAGCCTGGGGCGAGATGGCTTGGGGAGATGGTCCTGGTCTGGTCTGCGGTCCAACAAGTTGGGCACCGCTGGAGCAGCTTCCGGGTGCCGATGTCCGCGTCTTTGCGGTCGCGTCGCCTTTTTTCGGAGCTGGGCAGACTAGCTAAAAACGTATCCCACGTGAAAGTTAATATTTTATGAAGGGAGTGGGCCCTGAGGCTAGCAATTAGGTACCGCCAAGGAGAGACTCTGGCAGACACTTAATGAATTCATTTTCCCATTTTCCAAATTTGCATAAGCAATTGCGTATTTTGTGTCATGCCGCGAAGCGGCGCGAAATTTTCAAGTTTTTAATTGTGGATAGCTGGATTCGTTTTGCTCCCAAGGGAATTTTTACAACTGTACGTCCGACCGTTTTTTTTGGGGGGGTCATAGTTTCATACCTCATAGTTTCATAAATCATAGTTTCAGGACCTTTTGGGGAGGCATGGCCCTTTTGCCCCCCCCCCCTAGATCCGCCCCTGTTGCACATTAAAGTTGGACATAGCTATTCATGACTGCCTGTGAGGTCTGAACTCAAAATAACGCGACGTAAAACAAAACATCGCGGTTTATGTCAGTCTTCTGCTATAGCAACTGCGCTGCTCTAAACAGATTTGACAATTAACACACAAAAATCAGGGAAAGTTTATCAAGAAAGGACAGGAAATATCAGCCAATAACTTGCAAACGGTAAATCGCACAGACATTCAAATGGTACCCATCGCTTCGGTGCATCATGACGGGTACAGTGGTGAATTATATTCAAAGAGATCGGCCCAGTCGCACAACCAGAAAACACATTTCGGGAGGGGGAGGATACGGCTGTTGGGGTCGTCATCTCCAGTCCAAAAGGGGCCTCATTTCCGATCCAAAGGGGTGCCGCCGGCACTCAAGACTCGAGAGGCGACACCTGCACTCGCAGCCCCCCTCCCCTGCGAGGCATGCAGGCGCGCCGACTGCACAGTCACGATTCACAACGCATTATGCCGCCCTCGGAAGGTATCTCGTCAACATCGGAAGTATGGGTGGATCTTTTCAGATAAAAGTTATTGGGGCAAACTATCACATTGCCTGGTTGCTTTGCATGTTTGAAGTGAAAAATGGTCATTTTAACGCCAGGGACCGTTCAAATATGACAAAAGTTGGTGGGGCAAAGCAGGAAGTTGCTGGGGCCCCACAATTTGAATAGGAAACTCCACTCGCCCTCGCAAGACATCTTGCCGCCCTCGAAAAGCATCATGCCGTCCTCGGAAGGCATCTTTCCGCCCTCACAGCGCATTATGCCACCCTTGGAAAGCATCATGATTCATGGCACCCTCGGAAGACATCTTGCCGCCTTCGGTAGGCATTTTGCCACCCTCAGAGCGCATTATACCGCCATCGGGAGGCCTCGGAAGACATCTTGCCACCCTCGGAAGGCATCATGTCGCCCTTGGAAGACATCTTGCAGCCCTGGGAAGGCATTTTCACGCCCTCAGAGCGCATTATGCCGCCCACAGAATACATCTTGCCGTCCTTGGAAAGCATATTGCCGCCCTCAGAGTGCATTATGCCGCCCACAGAAGACGTCTTGTCGCCCTCGGAAGGCCTCAGAAGACGTCTTGCCGCCCTCGGAAGACATCTTGCCGCTCTCTGAAATCCTTTTGCCGCCCTCAGAGCGCATTATGCCGCCCTCAGAAGACGTCTTGCCACCCTCGAAAGGTATTCTGCCGCCCTCAGAGTGCATTATGCCCTCCTTTGAAGGTGCCATGCCGCCCTCGGAAGACATCTTACCGCCCTCAGAAATAATTTTGCCGCACTCAGAGCGCATTATACCGCCCTTGGAAGGCATCATGCCGCCCTCCTCGGAAGACATATTGCCGCCCTTGGAAAGCATTTTGCCGCCCTCGGAACACATTATACCGCCCTTGGAAGGCATCATGCCGCCCTCGGAAGTCATTTTGCCGCCATCAGACGACGTCTTGCCGCCCTCGGAAGGCATTCTGCCGCCCTTAGAGCGTATTATGCCGCCCTTAGAAGGCACCATGTTGCCCTCGGAAGACACCTTGCCGCCCTCGGAAGCATCTTGTCGCCATCGCAACTGTAATAAAGGGGCGCCACATTTTGGAAGAGGGGCGCCCATGAGCTTGGGCCCGTGGCGTGCGCATACATTTACAAAGGACCAGGTCATTGCCTTGAGGGGCGCCACCCAATCGACAGGGGCACCACCAATATTGGCGAACATTTTGCAGGGGGGGGGGGGCGCCTCTCCTTCCTCACGTGCTCGTCGTACTTTTAACATTTTGTGGGGCGCCATCACTAGCCGGAGGGGCGTCGTCACTAGCCTGAGGGGCGCTTCACTGGCCGGAGGGGCGCCGTCACTAGCCGGAGAGGCGCCGCCACTGGCCGGGGGGCGCCGTCACTATTCGGAGGGGCGCCGTCACTCGCTGGAGGGGCGTGGTCACTAGCCGGAGGGTCGCCGTCACTGGCCGGAGGGGCGCCGTCACTAGCCGGAGGGGCGCCGTCACTGGCCGGAGGGACGCCGTCACTAGCCGGAGGAGCGCCGTCACTCGCCGGAGGGGCGCCGTCACTGGCCGGAGGGGCGCCGTCACTGGCCGGAGGGGCGCTGTCACGGGCCGAAGAGGGGTGCCCTCACTGGCCGGGGGCGCCGTCACTGGCCGATGGAGCGTCCTCACTGGCCGGAGTGGCGCCGTCACTGGCCGGAGGGGCGCCGTCACTGATCGCCAGTTTTGCATGGGCGCCTCGGGTCCAAAGGACCGGGTCATGCCCTGAATGACCGTATACTCGGTTCGCCACTGGCTTGGGCCCTCACTGACATAGGGGCGCACACATACTGGCGGGGCATTTTTGGTGGCTTTTTAGTTTTTCCTTGGTTTTAATTTTTTTGTGAGTTTTTTTGTTTAAAGTGGCGCCTCCGGCGCCCTCTCAAAACCCAGAACAGACCCACTTTTGAGGGGGCGCCTTCGGCGCCCGCTCAAAAGTGTGGGGGGGGGGGGTCCGGGGCACCCGGACCCCCGGTAGCGAAGCCCCTGTCTGTGACCACAGTATTTAAAACCTTAGGTTTATGAAGCATCGCCAGGTGTGTAGCTGATAGAGCATCTGACTGGCTACGTGTTCAAATTTTACCTTGACCTTGAGATCAGGTCAAAATATCGACACTTTATTTTTTGGCGCAATGCAAATTTCTCAATCGTTGCAAGCGACACGACGGATAGCCATTTCCAAGACGACATCTGTGACGACGGTATCGGTCAACTTGAGATACAAATATTCGTCTTAAGGTATAGCTCGTGCAGTGTTCTATCAATTGCACACTTAGCGATGCTTCACAGACCTATGGTTTTCTTAAAACTGGTCATCACATACATCGTCGCTACCTTGACATCCTAGATCTGCGTATATTTTCCACCACGGTCAGCCACACAGCCTCGCCACACATGCGCATTGTTATTCTCCGATCGGCCCGTGTGGGTCAGACCAGGACGGAGCGGTGCAGATTCCATCAAGTATCGGCCGGCACCGGGCGAGATGTCAAACCGGTCCGGCCCCGCCTCGGTGCGGGATTCAGCCAGCTATCATTTTGCCCACCGTGGGAGACCCAGAGCTAGGGAAGATCAATATGAAACCGACTGTACACTAAATCGAAAATGGTTACAGAATTGAAAACAGGGAAAATATTGGGCAAAATTTTACTAATTTAATTGTATGATTACGAGCGAGCGGGAAGCGCTCGCTCCTCTTTCCGTGGTATATGGGGAAAATCTGAATATGAGCGGCCCGGCCCGGCCCGGCCCCGCCCGACCCGGCTCGTGGCGACGCTTTTTAAAAGCTAATATCTCTGCAACCGCAGGTCCGATTGACAAGCGGGTTGCTTTGCTGAGTAGCCCCATCCAACCTAACCTGCTTGGTACCAGTGCCGACTCATGTGTGATGTTGGTGACTACCACTGCGCGTGGCGCGTGCCGCGTGAGGGGTGTTGAAAAGTGTTTTCTCGTAAAAACTCCGCAACGGCTGGTCCGATTGTGTTCAAATTTGGTGTGTGGTTAGGGACCTCTCAGCCGCCACTTTCCCACAAGTCAGGGGTGAGTTGCCTCTGCACGTGCGCACGTGCATACCCCTATTATATATCTCAGGAACGGCTGAGCCGATTGTGTTCAAATTTGGTGTGTGGTTAGAGACCCTCCGCTGCCACCTTCCCACAAGTCATGGGTGGGGTGCCTCTGCACGTGCGCTCGTGCACACCCCTATTCTATATCTCAGGAATAGCTGAGCCGATTGTGTTCAAATTTGGTGTGTGGTTAGGGACCTCTCAGCCGCCTCTTTCCCACAAGTCAGGGGTGGGGTGCCTCTGCACAGCGCACGTGCGCACCCTTTTTGTGTGTCTCAGAAACTACTTGCCCGATCGAGTTGAAGTTCACCATACATTTCGTTTGCGCTCGCTCGTTCATCGCCAACTACGGCTCCTTACTGGTTTAATACATATAATACACAATAATTTTAGTACAACACAACTCTGATACATAATTTAGCATTTGCAAAGCATGAGCGAAGACGTAAGGAACAGGTGAGTTGCGTAAGGTATTATCAAAAGCCTCATCACCTGAACTTAGTCTTCACATTAATAAAAGTCTGGAAAACTGAGGTTTTTGGAACCATACCTGATCCAACCTAACCTAACCTGACCAAAACTAGCCTAACCCTAACCCAATCATATCTTAACATTTACCCAACATATCCTAACAACCAACCAAAATAGTAACAATTAAGACAAATGCCAACCCTGCGTGTCAGATTCAGAATTAAAAATCAAAATTGTAAAACCTGGAAAGACTCTCTCGAGGATCCTCATACCATACAGTATACACGGCCCGTGTTGCATGTGGTCTGTATAATTGATTGGCCGGGTGGCTCAGTTGGTAGAGCGTTGGGCTCGGAATCCAAGGGTTCCGGGTTCCAGTCTGGCTACTGGCGCAAGTATTTCGGTTCCCCGCCGCGGAGGGGGTGGTTCCCCTCCGCACGCGCGGCGGCATATGGCTATAGGCCGGACTACGGGGTGGGCAAGAACCATTCGCCTCCCTCCCCCGAGAGATGTCTGTATAATTGTATATGCATACGGCCCAGACGCCCAATAAAAAAAACGAAACATTTACGTATTATTTGCCACAAGTTCACAACTGAACAAAATGTGAATGTAATTTTCTAAATAGCCTTGAAAACTGTGATTTGAACAATACAAATAAAATGCAAAATTACAATAAAAATGTTGGCATTCACCATTGCTTTTTTTAACACAAATATTGTCTTATATTTGTGAAATGCAGTGGCGGATCCAGGGGGTCACGGGGTCATGACCCCCCCCCCCCCCCCCCTTGGGCCATTGGGGCATCACCGCGCTATGGGGACACCACTGAGCCGTGGGGGCACCACCGCGCCGGGGCACCAACAAAATAAAGCAAAAAAAAAATCCACACCGCTATGCGGCGCCAGTCAACCGGTGTGCCTTTCCAGTACAAAAGGGTCTAATATAAACTGTACACACTGGAGGCCGCAGGGGAGGGGGAGGATATGGGGCCATGCCTTTACCTTTGGCCTTAAATGGGGGGAACATGTCTTTTGACACCACCTTTTGCTCCAGACATATCTCTTCGCTTTGACCCTGCATGCTGGTTCCAATAGCAAAAAAATAGTCATCCAACCCGCTCAAAACCTCAAATTTTGGCGCCGCTTCGCCGCGCAATAATAGTTTATTGCATGCATAAGATTTACTGCTCGTAAAATAACGTCTTCCAACCAGTAGTGTACCCAGTATTCACTCCAGGAGGGGCAATTTTTGCTTCGGGGGCATAAAGTACCCCCACAAAAAAACTCACCGGATTGGCCCACTATATTTTAAAAGGGCATACATATTGTCACCATTTTTCTATTAAAAAAAAACAGTTTTTAGACTAAAAGGGGCACGTACAGACTTTCAGGGGGGCAATTGCCGCGTTTGTTCCCCCCTTCCCCTTGTGTACGCCTATGCCCCCCCCCCCCCCCCGGTCACGACCTTCGACTTCCCTCTTGGTCAATTCTTCATGGACTGTACAAATAATATATTTTAGCACCATCCGCGGCACTTCAATTAATTAGAAAGGGTACGACTGATATTGCAAATACCTATAGCCAATGTTGTCAATTAAAAATAAAATGCTGAAATAGGGCACCCTCAAAATATAGTGGACCAAATCCGTTGAGTTTTCAGGTTTGGGTATAGGAGGGGCACCACTGCAATTGATGACCCCTCCCCCCCCCCCCCCCCTTCCCTCCCTTGAAGATTTTCTGGATCCGCCCATGGTGAAATGTGTAGTAGGGTGTGGCATAGCCTGGGTTGATCTCTTAGATTTATATTGGAATGTATTTTTTCGTGGCGCATGATGCTAAAATGTTGATTTACAGAGAAATAAGTGCTTAAATGTCGGTATTTGGTGAGCGCCAGCGAGTTTTCTCGGAGGTCCAAAAATTGCACATTCGATCACTGCGCCCTCTACATTTTGCGGCCGCAGAAACTAGCGCCATCTATTTTCGACACTATTTTTAGGCTATAACTCGAAAACCGCTGGTTGGACGAAACTGAAAATGCCACAGCGTAAATCTACGGCCCAGATTACCCCTAAAACATAGTTTCATCGAAATATGATATGTAGGGTGTTATTTCGGGATTTTCTTGTCAATATAACCTGGAATGGAATGACTGGTGGATGGACCTGGCAGCGGCCGCCATGGTCGCTGTCGCACGCTATCGCTCCGCATGTCTTCTGGTCTGGGTGAGATGGTGCCCAGCAGGCGTATCCGGACACACATTAAGGCCGAACACCTCAGCAGGATGTGCTCCGAGATGTAAGTAGTGAAGCCCTTCAGATGAAGCACCAGCCCATCATGCAGCCGAGCGAGTCGCACTGCGGTTACTGCCGGAAAGGGTTTCGGCCGATCCGATGTAAGCAGTAGGCTGACCCGGAGCAGTGGCTCGCACGAAGCTGGTGGACGTCGGCCGCCGCGGCCCGGTTCAGACCGGTCACCGGTACAGTGGCGGGACGTGCGCACCCGTCAAGGCGCGATACCAGGCCTAGGGCCAGCTTGCGGTGGCGCACGGCGGCGCGGTTCTGGCCGCTGCTCGGTGGACTGTCCTGGTGTCCATTATACCTTCCTGGGGTGACTCCGACGTCTCCCCGGCCAGCGCATCGGTCCTCTCATTGCTAGCGAGCTTACGGTGAGACGGTACCCAATGAGGTAAACCCGGCGGCCTCTTGTGCCACGGCCAGCAGGGCGCGCCAGATAACTGTTCTCAGCGGCGAGCTCTGAGCGGGCGGTCCGGGTCTTAGGTCTCATGGCCGCCAGCGCCGACTGGCTGATCGTGCAAAGGATCACCTGGTCGTCCGGGTCCCGGTCCAGACGTTCCACCAGCCACTCGAGGGCCGCACTAATGGCGACCATTTCGCCAGGAAACTGGAACAGAGGAGACTGCGGAGGCGACCACGGCGGAGACGGAGGTTCGTCGGGTGGTGGGAGTGATAACTCGCGGGGTGACGGAGGCGATACCGATAGCTGCTGTGGCGGATTTGGAGGTGTGTCGGCACCATCGTCCGACCGGCGCGGTGGTGCAAAGGAACGGGTACTGGGCCCTTCCCGAACAGCTGCTGCTCGCCATGGTCGCTGACGACAACCAGGAGACCCGGGAGAAGGCGGTCTGTCTCATCCGTGCTGCGCGTCTACAGGAGACTCAAGACGTCAGGAGCTTCAAGCTTACTGACGTCAACTTCGGAGCGGAAGGGTACGCCGACCTCATCGACTGGAGCTCAGCGGAGGTGACGCAGCCACCGCTGCTGTGAGATCTCAGCAACAAAGACCTGCAGGGCATCCTGAAAGCCCAGCTGCTGTCCCGCCGTACCCGGTACACACCCAGGCTGTGGAGAGGACCGTCAGGATGGTGACGGAACGTTCTTCGGTGCTGGGCAAGGAATCAAGGCACGGTCTCATCACGGCGAGACTGAAGCACCGACACATCCTCCCGGCCATCAACTCGACGCAGGACCTGCGCCCTTCATATGCAATGCAAGGGACCGATTATTGACTCAGTTGTACATTACAATAAATTTATCTAAAAAACGGAATTGCTATGTATTTAGTTACGATTGCTTAAACTTTTTTCTCAGTCGCTGTTAAACAAAAAAAGAATCCAACAGCGTGAAGGCGAAGTCCTGTCTCGACACCCATTCCGTTGTTAGTCCTCCCGAATCAATATATTGGTAATGTTCTAGGCTCTAGCTCCTTTCTTTAAATAATGGACTGTGTCTCCTATGAAGACGCTAAGCTCGTAAAACTTTTCCACAGAACCTCTAATATCCTACATCGATTGGGGTGACTGCAGCCTGTCGACCATTTCAAGTAGAGATGACCCGGCTGTCCTGCTCCATCGCCACAACCTCGCCCATTCTGTCATCACCGCCTGTCAATCCAGTCTGCCGAATGCCGAGCTGAGCAAGACCGGCGGCCGGTGTTCCGTGCGTATGAGGTGGAGATACGTTTTTTTGCCTTTGCACATCTGATTAGGAAATAGAGTGAATACAGCTTTGGTTTGCATTTTCAGGTTAGTTTCAATCTGTTAGCATTAGTCTACCCTAAAACAGATTTGTATTATCGCTTACAGTAGCTGCAGAATCATGTAACAGTAATAATATGTTTCGGAACTACCGGCGATACAGGTGGCGCCACCATCGACATATTGGGAAAAAGGTCTCTTAGTAAATCGATTCGCGCTCACCAATTATTGATCTTAGCGGGAAAAGCTCTTCAGATTTCATTTTCTTAATCATCAGCGCCACTTTTTGTTATATTCCAATATAATTTTGAGATGGACTGTAGTGTGTAGTTTTTGGTTGCTTTATCTGACGAAGGTCAAGTCGAAGTTCAAGTCGAAGGTCAAGCTGCAACGTCGCCTGTCGATCGTGATCGGTTGACGTCACGCTGAATTTTCTTGTTGCAGAGTGAGGTGATCACGCCATACTGTCCGACGGTGCTGGGGGGAAACACCAGTCAGCTGGGGATCGTGATCGGTTGACGTCACGCTGAATTTTCTTGTTGCAGAGTGAGGTGATCACGCCATACTGTCCGATGGTGCTGGGGGGAAACACCAGTCAGCTGGGGATCGTGATCGGTTGACGTCACGCTGAATTTTCTTGTTGCAGAGTGAGGTGATCACGACATACTGTCCGATGGTGCTGGGGGGAAACACCAGTCAGCTGGGGATCGTGATCGGTTGACCTGACGCTGAATTTTCTTGTTGCAGAGTGAGGTGATCAAGCCATACTGTCCGATGGTGCTGGGGGGAAACACCAGTCAGCTGGGGATCGTGATCGGTTGACGTCACGCTGAATTTTCTTGTTGCAGATTGAGGTGATCACGCCATACTGTCCGATGGTGCTGGGGGGAAACACCAGTCAGCTGGGGATCGTGATCGGTTGACGTCACGCTGAATTTTCTTGTTGCAGAGTGAGGTGATCACGACATACTGTCCGATGGTGCTGGGGGGAAACACCAGTCAGCTGGGGATCGTGATCGGTTGACGTCACGCTGAATTTTCTTGTTGCAGAGTGAGGTGATCACGCCATACTGTCCGATGGTGCTGGGGGGAAACACCAGTCAGCTAGGGATCGTGATCGGTTGACCTGACGCTGAATTTTCTTGTTGCAGAGTGAGATGATCAAGCCATACTGTCCGATGGTGCTGGGGGGAAACACCAGTCAGCTGATCACCACCAATGCGACGCTCGCAGACGATCTATACGACATGGCTGTCGATTACGCCCAGTGAGTGAGGAGAGAATGGTGTGTGTGTGTGGGCCGTGGGGGCGGGGGGGGACTGATGGTGATAAAAGGAGTGATTTCGGAGGAAATGCGTAGAGTAAATTAGTTTTCTTCAACATGGCTATCTCGGATTTGCAAAATATCGGGTTTTTGATCCCCAAAAATGAAAAAAAAAAATGGGGGAAAGCTTCCACAAAATATTTTTTGCTTAAAGATATTTAAAAAACTAGAAGATATGTTAGAGAACCAAGTATGAACTATACTCAAACCAAATTTCAAAGAAATATCTTTATTTTGACTGACTTATGGCTCCCTGCGTATAAGTAACTCATGACGTTATTTTCTTAAGTTACATTTTTTTTTGCTTTTAGTGACCAGGTACAGACAAATAAATAACACCTCTGTATTTCTGAGACAAAGCTGGTATAGAAACATGCCTTTTGTATTTAGATTACTCAATTTCAAATTTTGTCCTTATTGTGACCTGACCTTGACCTGAGGACCACTATATGGGGTCAGGTTGTGAACATGACTGCTACTATCGAATTTAACGTGTAAAATAACCCATACAACATGTGTCGCATGACTTTCGTAGACCTGTGACCTTTTGTGACCAGACCTTGACCTTGACCTTTGCTTATAATTCACTTTCGCTTATACGGGAGATGCATCATATATTTTAGAGCACCCTGTGAGATAATAGTCGCAATCTAAGTATTTAGATGGAAAGTATGGCCCAAAAACTAAAATACCTCAATATTGACCTTTGACCTGATCGTGACTTGACATGTGACTTTATTTTAAGAATTTCGATTGTGCATTATATTCATCGCCTTGAGAGCTTTCGATCGATCGCCGCCTTGCCCGTCCCGCTGCGGTTATTGGTTCGGAAGATACGAGGGGTAAAATTTACCCCCAGCGGGGCGCGTTCGGCAGGCGACCCCAGCGGGGCGTGGGTTAACCCTCGCCAGTGCAGGGGGGGATGCCTCCCCCCCCCCCCCCCCCCCTCCCCTCGATTTTTCAGGAATAACTTGCGTAAATCTCAACCGATTGAGATGAAACTTTCAATACCCTACTTGTGAACAATTCTGAGAAGAAAAAGAATAAGTTGTAGGTCACATGACCCGTGACCTTTGACCTGTTTTTCAAGGTCATGTCAGGCGCAACTGGCGTCCTGTAGTATTGATCCTTGTAACTTGTGCAGTGTCATAGTGTTTGTTGTTCATGAAGAATATGCACAGGTGTTTCCAGGTGACAGTTGTGGTTTCCATTGAGATTGTGACCTCGATTGACCTTTTCAGAAGTCAACCCAGGTCACTGACCTCCAATGACCTCATATTACTTTTTTGGCTTCTAGCAGTTTCTAGGATATTTTGTGATGCTGATTTCAAATATGGGATCCATTTTACATAATTATATGTTCCAGTGGGGGCATGCGCCCCAACAGGTCAACGGAGGTCACTGGCCTCAAATGACCTGACATGACCTGACATGACCTTTTTGGAATTTGGCAGTTTCTAGGACATTTTGCGACGCTGATTTCAAATTTGGCACCAATTTAGCATAATTATATGCTAATTCGCGATTCTAGCGCCATTAAATCAAATTTATACGCACCTATAATTTGGTTGAATTTTGGGTCATTGACATGACCTCAGAGGTCACAAATGACCTATGATCTTAAAATCGGGTACCAATGGCTTTCTCTCGAGACAAGCAACACGCTCGTTTTTTAATAGAAAGCTCTAGCCCAACTAGGGCCGAATCGCTAGGGGGGGTTGTCCCCCCCCCCCCTGCACGTTCACGCACTGATCGGACGCTGCACGGGCGAGGGTTAAAGGGAAATATTGACGTTTTGATTTATTTTTCTGCATTATCCGTTTTCACGAATTATTATTGCGCTGAAAAGATTCTGAAACATTTCTGAAAAGTTTTGTAAAGTTTTGGTATACAACTATACTTACAAGTCCTAGCATATTATCCATTCCAAGAAATAAATTACTGATTTAGGCGATATTAGCTGTTTTCACGAAGGATTATTGCGCTGAAAAGAAAATAAACGTTTCTGAGAAGTTTTGGTATATAAGTAATAAGTAAGTATATTATACATTCCAAGAAATAAATGACTGATTTAAGCGATATTACCAGTAAGGCGCCGTAGTTGGCGATGAACGAGCGAGCGCGAAGGAAATGTAAGGGGAATTTCAACTTGATCGGGCAAGTAGTTTCTAAGATACAAAAAAGGGTGTGCACGTGCGCACGTGCAGAGGCACCCACCTTTGACTCGTGGGAAAGTGGGGGCTGAGAGGTCCCTAACCACACACCAAATTTGAACACAATCGGCTCGGCCATTCCAGAGATTTAGAATAGGGGTGTGCACGTGCGCACGTGCAAAGCCACCCACCCCTGACTTGTGAAAAGGCGGCGGCTGAGAGGCCCCTAACCATGCACTAAATTCGAACACAATCGGCTCAGCCGTTCCTGAGATATATAATAGGGGTGTGCACGTGCGCACGTGCAGAGGCACCCCACCCCTGACTTGTGGACAATTGGCGGCTAAGGGGTTCCTAACAACACACCAAATTTGCACACAATCGGCTCAGCCTTTACAGAGTTTTTGCGAGAAAACGCTTTTCAACACCACGCACACGGCACGCGCCACGCGCAGTGGTAGGCACCCACATGAGTCGGCACTGTTCTCAAACAGGGTAGGTTGGATGGGGATGCTCAGAAAAGAAGTCAGCTTGTCAATCGGACGTGTGGTTGCAGAGATATGAGCTTATCAAAAGCGTGGCCACGTGTCGTGTCGGGTCGGGTCGGGTCGGGTCGGTTCGGGCCTGGCCGGGCCGGGCCGCTCATATTCAGATTTTTCCCATATACCACGGAAGGACGAGCGAGCGCTTCGCGTTATCACTATTCAATAGTTATGGAAACATGTAGAGAGCTCATAACAAGTTTATGATACAAAATAAACCGTTTTTATTTCATTATATATATATATTTTAAACAAAATAAATAATTATTATAATATTATAACCACCAAACCGCAATTTTTTCAACATATTATATTCTTACCAACATATTACAAAATTATGAGGGACAGTTCCAGCCTAAAATCGCATGTAAACGTTGTGTAGTTAATTAATGGATCGTCGAACTATGACCAAAATTTACCAAATACCAAAATTTCTCAGAAACTTTTCTTTTCTTTTCAACGCAATAATCCTTCGTGAAAACGGCTATTATCACTATTCAATAGTTATGGAAACTTGTATTGAACTCATAACAAGTTCATGATATAAAATTGACCGTTTTTAAAGAACATATGCGTCCAGAGTCCATTCGTTCAGTTTAGCATACCTTCATACTAGTTACTAAATCTGGCAGCGTCATGGATCACAGGTCTGTCTGCGCATGCGCAGTGATGTGCCAGCTTCGATTCGCCGCCGCTTCCGACCCGCGTGCCGCACGCACATGGACAAAGCCAAGCCACACATCCCGGCCGCCGGATTGGGCCGGATTGGGCGAGTCCATTGCGTCCAATTGCGTCACACTCCCCAGAATGTTTCTGAATCGTTCTGAAGTTTGAAAAGTTTCAGTCGGTGGAGATCGGCATCACAATTGACCTATCACCAAATTCTGAGGGACAGTTCCAGCCAAAAATCGCATATAAAAGTTGCGTAATTAAGGAATGGATCGTCGAAACTTTGCAAAACATTTGAAAATGTTTAAAAAAGTTTCGCACAATAATCCTTCGTTAAAACGGCTATTATCTCATTACACATGATAGTATCTGGGTGATAGCGTCTCAATTTAAAAGTGAATCTAAAAGGCGTTTTTTAAAGTGAAATAACAACTTTTTATATTTCGATCATTAATATTTGGGAAATTTAAATATATGTACTTATATATCGTGACGAACTGTATGATCCTTCTCTATATGACATATAGAGAAGGATCATACATATAGAGCGTGACATATCTGGCGTTTTTATTTCATTTGAAAGCACTGTGACAATGTCCCTGAAACAATTCGCCGACACTAAATAGGTCGCCGTTGGGTGCATGCATAAATGAACTTCCGATTTCATTGCCACTTTTTCGATTGTTTATTGATTGTTTTGGAAAAAGTGGTGATTTTATTGATATTGATATTATATACAGCCAGAGACAAATTTATACATACAAATTACATACACAAATTCCTAATGTTGAAAATAAATGAACCATTGTGGCGATTGTTTTCAAAATTGAGGGTCGCAGCCACTATCTATAGATAGTGCACCTAACGACGGCCTATAGGCCGTCGTTAGGTGCATAGATTAACTGCTAATTTAGACACTTTTGTTTTCAACGTTTGTTGATTGTTAAGGAAAGTAGGGCACATAATCATAATTAGACAGTGACAGAGACATATTTTCATACCATTTCGTCAAAAAGCAATACCGGATTTTGGTGGGGACCGAAATTAGTTACCAAGTACTTGAGAGTACCGGTCGTTAAAAGCGTGGAACGCTTATCAACTTTAACTTGATATATCTTTCGGTAGTAAGGTTTATATGCAAAATGTGATCAATTTACAACATATTTTGGTTTCGTTTGTCGATTTCAAGTAATAACTCCATTTTTGTGGGAAAAGGGCTTATATTTCCCTTTAACGTTTAAAGGTCATCCGTATTCTCGGTGATTTTGAATGTTACAATTTTGCCTCCTTAAATTAATCTCCTATATAAAGGGCAAATTCAAACCGTTCCAACGCTAGAAACTCGAAAATCCTTGGTGATGGACACAAAACCCATACATTCTCTGAATCACCATGATGGCAGGCATGTCAGTGTACCACTGCCATTCAGATGAGAGAGAGAGAGAGAGAGAGAGAGAGAGAGAGAGAGAGAGAGAGATACATTTTATTTCATTTTCGCTTTAAACATCGGACGTACATGTTTGCGATTGGCGCACAAGCGCTCACATGCACTTAAATCAGGCGCCGCTCGCTATCGACAAGTGCGTAAGTCCGCACTCTATTCTCAGGTCACTCATGTAGTCTATTACAATTAGCTCACACTCTACTCTACAATATGTCAAGTACAAACTAACTCGCTAGCTCACACTTCCTAATCAAAATTCAACTCCTACTCACTATGCATTCGCTCTGATCGGCACACACTACTACATAAATCGGAAGGAAAGGTCACAAGATAATTCAATATATACACAGATAGGTACCTAGCTACCTATTCGTCATGTCGAACAGTTAACTGATGCTGACCGCACAGCCACTGGCGTCACATGCCGCGGCCCGCTCTGTTGCCTAGCCGCTCCAAGTTGGATGTTTTGACTATATTGTCTCCCTCTGAAAATCGAATGTTGGAAACTATTTAAATCTGTTGAGTATTGTGTGTTTCTTGGCCGGTTACCGCGATGCAGAGCCACCTGGTGGGTGGCGTTCGTACTTGTAGTTGCGACTACTGCCGGCAGTTGTCGCCCGCCGTCGATTCATTTGTGCATTGAAGGAATTTGGTGATGAGCTGGCATTTGGTTGCACATATATGGCAGCAGCTGGTATTAGTGAATGTGGCGCGGCTTGGAGAGGGAGCTCCGCGTGTTAGATGCATAAGGTATTGTGGTTGGAAGTCGGCGAAGGTGAAGGTGTTGTGGAGCACGGCTATGGTGTCGGATGCCCTCAAGTTACGGTGTGTAATGGCGATGTCGATGCAAGGTGATTCATGAATAGAACGGTAACTGGGAGAAGCAGACGTTTTGTTTTACCGGGGTAGATTCCCGTTCATGGTGCCGAAACCAGGGAAGGAGCCCACGGCTGATCCCAGTGAAGTCAAAGTGCAGTTCAAACTGTCAAGATGGCTGAAAGAGCACGCGTGTCAGCAAAAGGCTGGTTGACAAGGGCCGGCAAGAAGCTGGAAAAGGTGGCTGAGGAGTTTGAAACTGCTGATGAGGGCGAGTGGAGAGCTGAGGCTTCTGCGGCTCTGGCTGATTTCGACAGGAGAATGAATGCATTTGAGATGGCTCAGGCCAATGTCGAAATCGTGGTTGAAGAAGAAAGGTTGATGGAAGAAATCGAGAAGGCAGCAATCTTTGTAGACTCGTTCTCGAAGATAAGAGCAAAGATTGAAGTCATGGTATTCAATTCGGCCAAAGTCATGAAAAACACAGCTGATATCAAGCTGCCAAAGTTGGATCTGCCTCTGTTCACAGGTGAATATGAACAGTGGCCCTCATTCTGGGAGGCGTTTGAGGCTTGCGTGATCAATACGGGAATGCCTGAGGTCAATAAGTTTGCCTACTTGAGATCTCTACTCAGAGATGAAGCAGCAAAGAGCATTGAAGGGCTCTCGCTCACAGCTGCCCACTTCAAGGATGCATGTGATATGCTGAAGAACCGGTACGGACGACCTGAAAAGCTCAGATTTAAGCACATTGAAGAGATGTTGAATCTGAAAGCATCAGCCTGTGGAGACCTCAGGAAACTTCAAGATACGCTGCTAGTGCACATAAGAAGTCTAGAAGCACTCAATGTTGAGGGACACCAGTATGGTGTCTTCCTGACCCCACTGGTTCTCTCCAAGCTGCCAGAGTCTGTGCGGATGGAGTGGGCCAGAGGGTCTGAAGGGAAGGAAGGTGACTTGGACCACCTTCTGCAGTTTCTGGAAGAGGAAGTGAAGAGGCGCGAGCGGTCAGAGACCTTCTCGGCTCGCTCACATCCGACTTCAGATGAGAAGCTGCACGAGAGGCAGTCAGCCTCTCCAGAGAACCTGCCGCCATGGAGGCGGAACAAGAGGCTGCTGTCCGGCAGACCCACTGCCACGGCTGCTGCCCTGACGTCGATGGAGACTGGAGGCTGCAGCTTCTGCCAGCAGCAGCATGCGTCTGACAGATGTCCTGTCTGGTGCAACCTGAGCTGCAACGACAGGTATCAGGCTTTAAAGGTTAGAGGTCTTTGTTTCTGTTGCCTGAGTCCCAACCACAGTGCTAGGTACTGTAAAGTGAGGTGTCGTCACAGCAGAGGGAGGCACCACCAGATGTGTTGTTTGAGAACCCATGCTGTGAATAGTGATGGTCCACAGGTATCGGTGGGGCCACAGCAGGGACCAAGGGAGGGGGCTAAGCCGAAAAGTGATGTCGTACCGGGGGGAGTGAGCGCTGGTGCTCAAGGAGGGTTGGGTGTGGGGCCTAACCCCAGGCCAGGCGTGTCACTGTCTTGCAACACTGATGGGTTTTGCTCCGTATTGCCAACTGCGACGGTCAATGTGATGTCAGTGCTGGGTCCTGTGAAGGCCACACTCATTTTTGATTCAGGATCAGATAGGACATATGTGTCTGAACAGCTGATGAAAAAGGTTCAGGGCAAATGGAAGGGGTCATGTGAGATGACATACGCTGCTTTTGGGGTGGAAAGTCGAGCAGCACTTGCAATGTGTATGAGTTTGAATTGACCGGTGCAAACCTCACTGTGCCTACAGTGCAAACGATCCAGGCGGTGCAGGTGCCGGTGATCTGTGCTCCTCTGGTCCGTCCCAGTGTGAACACCAGTCTCCTCCATTCCTTCAGCCATGTGGAGCTAGCTGATGAAGGCTTCTCGTCTGAAAGACCTCAGTGTCCCCAACAGATTGACATCTTGGTAGGTCAAGACAGGTACTGGACCTTGATGAAGGCTGGCCTTATCCACAGTGCAGAGGGACTGGTCGCTCAGGAAACTGCCTTTGGGTGGGTACTTTCTGGCATGGCAGAGGGGACCCATGGTGAAATGTCAGGGGGAGACCTGCTTTGCTGACCATGAGGGACATGACTCTGTGCCCTCCTAGTGTGGGAGACATGTGGTCACTGGAGGGATTTGGTGTATGTGATGAGGCAGAGTCCAGTGTGTTGACTGATTTCAACAACAGTGTGAGCTACGAGTCTGGTAGGTATGTAGTTCAGCTGCCGTGGAAGAAGGATCATTCAGGTGATCAGCTGATGGACAATCGGGCGGCGGCCGAGTCACAACTGGCTAGTCTCACTCGTAGGCTCTCCAAGGATCCTGAGCTGCAGACAGGCTATGATGCTGTTCTGCAGGGGATGGAGGGTGATGGGGTCATCTCTGAGGTGCCTCCAGAGCAGATGGTGTCTGAGCAGCGCACCTTCTATCTTCCTCACAGGCCTGTGGGGAAGGCAGGTAGTATATCTACCAAGATAAGGCCTGTGTTTGACGCCTCAGCCAAGGGACTAAACGGCATCTCGCTTAACGATTGTGTTGAGGTGGGACCCATGCTGATGCCAAACCTCCAGGAGGTGCTGTTACGTTTCAGGAGATGGAGGTTCGGTCTGTCTGCAGACATTTCGAAGGCATTCCATCAGATTTGTCTGGCTGACAGGGACTTGGATGCACACCGGTTTCTGTGGCACAGAGATGGCCAGAAGAGGGTGATGCGCTTCCAGAGGGTCGTGATGGGGGTGGCGTGCAGTCCTTTCTTGATGAACGCCACCATCAGGCATCATCTGTCGCGGTATGATGACTCGCCACTGCTCTGTGAGTTGAGGGACAATCTGTATGTTGATGATTGGCTCTCTGGTGCAGACTCCAAGGAGAAGGTGAATGAGATGCTGCAGGAGGCCAGCTGCATCATGGGTGGAGCTGGGATGGAGCTTGCAAAGTGCTACAGCAACTCCACTGACCTGTTTGAGAAGGCTCAACAGGCATCTGCAGCAGACGGGATGGGCAGCGTCAAGGTCCTCGGTGTGAGGTGGTGTCATGATGACGATTCCTTCTCGTTTGCTGGTGATCAGCTTCCCACAGGGGTGGTTCCCACCAAGCGGCTGGTACTCAGTGTGTTGGCGCGTCTGTTTGACCCTCTGGGGTTTGTGACGCCATTTGTGATGTTGGCAAAATGTATGTTCCAGGAGCTGTGGTCGCTGAAGCTGGGGTGGGATGATGACCTACCTGATAGTTGCGCAGAGCTGCTCACCCAGTGGATGCGTGACTGCCGGAAGCTCCAGATGGTGAAAGTTCCTCGCTGCTACTCTGACGTGCCGGGGACGGACTGGGCGACTGGAGACGGTGTCGAGCTCCACGCGTTCGCGGACGCGTCTCCTAAAGGGTATGGCGCTGCTGTGTATATCAGATTCAGACGAGCATCTGGTGCATCAGTCTCTCTGGTGATGTCTAAGGGACGTGTAGCGCCTCTCAAGCGTCTGACGCTGCCCAGGCTGGAGTTGTTGGGCTGCCTGATGGCGGCTAGACTGGTGCAGTTCGTCCTGCGGGCTCTGCGCCTGCCTGTGGCGACTCCATGCGTCTGCTGGACTGATTCGATGATAGCGCTGGGCTGGATTAGGGGTAGTCCTCAGCGCTGGAAGCAGTTCGTGGCCAACAGGGTCACGGAGATTCAGGATCTGACGGCCGTCGAGTGCTGGTCCCATTGCAGGTCGGAGGACAATCCTGCAGACCTGCTGACCCGAGGTGTATTGGCAGAGACGCTGCTGACCTCGTCTCTGTGGTTCAGTGGGCCAGACTGGCTGTCGCAGCAGGATGCTGTCTCGGGAGACGCGGAGGAGGAGGAGTCTCCTCTCAGTCTACCGCCGGAGGAGACAGCAGCCGGAGATGTCGGAGCGCTTGTGACGTCTGATGCTGGAAAGGGAGCAGGAGAAGCGGCGACATTTCTGGAGGTAGAAAGGTATGGCACTCTTTCCAAAGCCACTCGCGTGGTGGGTTGGATGATGCGTTTCGTGCGCAATGTCCGCTCTCGTGACAGCCGTTGTGATGGTGAGCTGTCGACTGACGAGCTGGCGGCGGCACGAGATCAGCTCTTCCGCCTGGTGCAGGCGGACACTTTCGCAGGCGAGATCAGAGCTCTGAGGGAGGGAAAACCAGTTCCATCTGGCTCTCACATCCACAGGCTGGCGCCTTTCTTGGGCGATGATGGCCTGCTGCGCATCCGAGGTCGGCTGCAGTTTTCAGAGCTCAGCTATGAGGAGAAACATCCGGTTATCTTACCGAAGGGTCACTTGGCTACGCTGCTGGTGCGTGAGCAGCATTCGTTTCTGAAGCACGCTGGTGTTTGATCACGGCTGTTCGTTCGGCCTTCTGGGTTGTGGGACTGCGCTCTATCGCACGCCGAGTCGTGCGGAAGTGTGTGTCGTGTCGGAAACATGACTCGAGAGCATGCAGTGAGCAGGCGGCTCCTCTGCCTCGGGACAGGTCCAGCCAGGCGCCACCGTTCTCGGTGACAGGGGTGGACTTCGCTGGTCCTCTCTTTGCCGTTGATTCTCCGAAGAAGAAGTTATATATTTGTTTATTTACATGTGCAGTCACTCGAGCCGTACATTTGGAACTGACCGAGTCGTTATCGTTGACAGATTTCATGATGGCATTCAGGAGGTTTGCTGCTCGCAGGGGTGTGCCGTCTGCTGTATATTCGGACAACGCATGCACGTTCAAAGGTGCTGATGCATACCTGCGGCGGTATTTCGGCCATCTGGCGCCTCGGTGGAGGTTCATGGAACCTCGGGCTCCGTGGTGGGGCGGTATGTACGAGCGTCTTGTGCGCTCCGTAAAGACGGCACTCGGAAAGTCGCTCGGCCAGCGCAGTCTGAGCAGGACTGAATTGGAAACTGTCTTGAGTGAGATAGAAGCCTGCGTCAACTCGCGCCCTCTCACATTTGTGGGTGACACGCTCGATAGCCCGAACCCGCTGACTCCGAATCACTTCTTGACGGGCCACAGTGTGGGGTTCCGGGCCAGAGAACTTGACGACCCTTCTTCCATAGTGACAGCTCAGATGTTGAGTGATCGGGCTAGACTAAGACTGGCTAGACTGAACAAGTTCTGGACTGTGTGGTCAAAAGAGTATCTTAGGAATCTGCCATCAGCGATACGGAAGTTTAGACAGCATGGTAAGTTACGTGATGGAGCTGTGGTGCTCATTGAGGGGGAGAACATGCCGCGTCAAAGGTGGGACCTGGGTGTGGTGACCAAATTGCTACCTGGTAGGGATGGGATCGCTAGGTCTGCGGAGGTGAGGACTGTCAGGGGCAAGCGGACGAGGGCTGTGCAGCGGCTCCACGACCTCGAAGTCCTAGATCCTTGATTCCAGAGTCCCGATGTGATGTGATGTGATGTGTTCTGTGATGTTCTCTGTGATGTTCTCTGTGATGTTCTCTGTGATGTTCTCTGTGATGTTCTCTGTGATGTTCTCCCTCTCTGACCGCCGCCTGTTATCTGTTACGTGACGTTGCCGTTTCGCTCACGTAATGGTGTTAGTTAAGTATTAGTTAAGCTCCGCATTAGTTGTTGATTTAAATCGTTTCTGCAGCGACTGATGTGCATTTGTTCTTGGTGTTTGATCTCGCGCCAGTAGGCGCTGCACACCAACGGGGGGGAGTGTTGAGTATTGTGTGTTTCTTGGCCGGTTACCGCGATGCAGAGCCACCTGGTGGGTGGCGTTCGTACTTGTAGTTGCGACTACTGCCGGCAGTTGTCGCCCGCCGTCGATTCATTTGTGCATTGAAGGAATTTGGTGATGAGCTGGCATTTGGTTGCACATATATGGCAGCAGCTGGTATTAGTGAATGTGGCGCGGCTTGGAGAGGGAGCTCCGCGTGTTAGATGCATAAGGTATTGTGGTTGGAAGTCGGCGAAGGTGAAGGTGTTGTGGAGCACGGCTATGGTGTCGGATGCCCTCAAGTTACGGTGTGTGATGGCGATGTCGATGCAAGGTGATGCATGAATAGAACGGTAACTGGGAGAAGCAGACGTTTTGTTTTACCGGGGTAGATTCCCGTTCAAAATCTATTGGTTTTGAAGCAAAGGTTTTGAAGGGCGATGGCCACACGCCTAGCGATATTTCCTTTGCCCTGAGGCCCGTTTAAGAGTATTTCGGTTTGGTTGGTCGCTGAAAGATTGTCAAAGTCCTGATTCAAGAGGAGACTCAGGGTCTGGAAGAGTTCGTCCCTGGGGTCCGCATACCGTGGACAACGTAGTAGGTAATGAGGAGTGTCCTCTCTTCTGTGGCCGCACATGCACTCCGGCGATGTAGCCTGGCCGATATAAAACCTATGGGCGTTGAGGGAGGAAGTCTTCAGTCTGATTCTCGTGTGCAAAGTGTTGCCTCTTTTAGAGCCATATGAGTTGAAGGGGCTTGGCTTTACGGGACCCATTAAACGCATAATATTATTTCTGAAGTTCATATGGCTGTCGGGAGAGCGGTATTCTGATGGCAATTCATTCCAGGTTTTTGTGGTGCTGGGTATAAATGAGTGGGAGTAGGCGGCGGTACGTGAGATGGGTTGTGTGATCAAATGGTCGTTTGTATTGCGTAGCGGCCTACGTGCGACAGTTTCTCTGGCATTTGAGACTATGGCTTTGATGAATTCGGGAATTGTAGGGTCATATACTAACTTGTAGAAAAGCAGGAGCCGATGCGTTCGGCGTCGGTCGGCCACAATACTCCACCCCAGCTCCTTCCTAAGACCATCGACTGGTGTGCGGCGGAACGGCGGTGATAAGCCTGGCAGCCCGGTTTTGGGCCTTCTCTAATCGTTTGCTGTCGGACCTCTATAGTTTTCAAGTAAAGTGTAAGCGTGGAATTGATATTGATTGCAATGCTATTTGTATTTAGTGGGCCCGAATTGCTTCATATGTTGCGCTTTTGTGACATTCATTCTGCAGCCATACGAAAACAACATGCTAGCGGCCTATAGGGTGGCTAGGGGCTGTTCAGTGTTGAATTGTAGGTACCTACCTTGGTTGAATATTATTAATCGTGGCGATCCTAGCCCAAATTTATATTAGTGTGACTGACGTGGAATTTGTTTTCAAGTAAATTGTGAAAGCGTGGAATTTGTTCAGAACAAGGGGTGTGTTCAGTCAAGGGCGGATCCAGCCGGCCGTTTGGGGGGGGGGCAAACCGTTTTTTTTAGCGGACCTTACCTACCCCCAATTTCGAATTTCTCCCCGGATTTGGGCCACTTTATTTTGCAACCACACGATTTCAATTTGTTTTCCCATTTTTTTTAGGTTTTCGACCTTTTGGGATATCGAAAAAGGAAAGATGTCAGCTTGCAGTTTGTATTGTTCCGACATTGCCTTACACGGAGAAAAACTATGTCAATTGTCAGCTGTACCCAGGGGCGTCGCCGATAATTTTTGAGTGGGGGGGGGGTCGGCTGAAATGACGAGAGAAAAAATGTACCTCAATTTGTTATGCGTGTATTGAAGCCTGTGCAACATTTTTAATGTGGATTTGCATGTTATAGTAGGTACTTGTTATTTAGCGCCGCGAAGCGGCGCGAATTTTTTTTTGCTCGGGTTTGCCTGATAAAACCCAGAAACATAGGCATTTTTAGCTTCTTAGCCTTGTAGAGGATAAGAAGCTAAAAATGTTATTCATTCAATTCAGCGTTACGACCAAACGAGGACGATGACGATGGCTTCGTTATGACGATGGCCACTGATGTGACGCCGCGAAGCGGCGTGAACATTTTAATTTTAGGTCGTGGAAAACGCATTTTTAATATTGGAACCAGACCATGAGTGGAGCCAAGCCTCAGGTAACCCCTTTTCCTGGTTGCACATCTCGGTATGATGCAAAATGTTGAAATGAAGGTAGTTTGTCATATACATTAGCCTCGGATAGTAAATCACGATGGCCGGTGGCAGTCTGCGCTCAATAGTACATATGATAATAATAACTGTAGTCTGTATACATACCTATGTACCGAACTGTAACAAACAACTGGTAACGGTGCAAATGGTTTCAAAGTAGCAAGAGGCAGACCGACATTTCCGCGCATAAATGGTCCCTGTGGATCTGGAGGAGCCTGGGGGAGATGGCTTGGGGAGATAGTCCTGGCCTGGTCCCCACTATTAGCTCTTCGGGCCAACAAATTGGGCACCGCTGGAACAGCTTCCGGTTGCCGAAGTCCGCGTCTTTGCGTTCGCGTCGCCTTTTTCGGAACTCGGCAGACAAGCTAAACATGTAGCCCGCTTTAAAGATAATATTTTATGAAGAGAGTTGGCCCTGGGGCCGGCAATTACCGCCAAGGAGAGAATCTCCAAGGCACTTAATGGAATTAATTTTCCAAATTTGTATATGCAATTGCGAAACTTGTGTCATGCCGCGAAGCGGCGCGAAATATTTCAGTTTTTGACTGTGGCTAGCTTGATTTTGACTGCTGCAATTTTGGGATGCCCAGTACCGTTCTAAAAACGCAAATATAGCATGCATTAGATTTCACGTCTTGGGGGGGGGGGGCAAAACATAGTTTGGCCCCCCTTAAACAGCCTTGGGGGGGGGGGGCATGGCCCCATTCGCCCCCC
Source organism: Chirona hameri (assembly GCA_036785665.1). NCBI lineage: Eukaryota > Metazoa > Arthropoda > Thecostraca > Balanomorpha > Balanidae > Chirona > Chirona hameri. Next base: position 16,781 of record JAXIVJ010000777.1, on the reverse strand, counting down.
CCCCCTGGATCCACCCTTGTGTTCAGTGGTGTTCAGTGTTAAGTTTTCAAGGTTGTGTGTTCAGTGTTGAATCAAGGTGCCCGGGGTAATGTCTAGGGTTGTGTGCCAGTATTATTTGGTTGTGTGTTATTGATTCCGATAGCATGAAAAGTCCCATCTTTCAGTTTACCCTACCTCACGGCTACGCGCCCTAAGGCCAGCAACAACAACAACAGTTTACCCTACCAAAGTATTCAGTGGTGTGGAATTTGTTAAGAACAACACACTAGGGTTGTATGAAAAGTCCAATCTTTCAGTTCACCCTACCAGACATTCAAAGCGTTGAATTTGTTAAGAGCAACACAACAAGTGTTACTTTTCAAGGAAATTGTGAAAGTCTTCAGTGGTGTTCTGTGTTAGTTGTAAGAACAGTGTTCAATGTTGCATTAGTTTTAAGAACAGTGTTCAGTGTTGAATGAAGGTGTCCGGGATAATGTTAGTTTACCCTACAAGACATTTGTTTAAGCGTGGAATTTGTTTTTCAAGTAAATTGTGAAAGCGTGGAATGTATTAAGAACAACACACTACAACACACTTGTTCTTACACACAACACACAACACACAACACAACACACTAACACAAAGTTTTATGAAAAGTTCAATCTTTCAGTTCACCCTACCAGACATTCAAAGCGTGGAATTTGTTAAGAGCAACACAACAAGTGTTACTTGTCAAGGAAATTGTGAAAGTCTTCAGTGGTGTTCTGTGTTAGTTGTAAGAACAGTGTTCAATGTTGCATTAGTTTTAAGAACAGTGTTCAGTGTTGAATGAAGGTGTCCGGGATAATGTTAGTTTACCCTACAAGACATTTGTTTAAGCGTGGAATTTGTTTTTCAAGTAAATTGTGAAAGCGTGGAATGTATTAAGAACAACACACTACAACACACTTGTTCTTACACACAACACACAACACACAACACAACACACTAACACAAAGTTTTATGAAAAGTTCAATCTTTCAGTTCACCCTACCAGACATTCAAAGCGTGGAATTTGTTAAGAGCAACACAACAAGTGTTACTTTTCAAGGAAATTGTGAAAGTCTTCAGTGGTGTTCTGTGTTAGTTGTAAGAACAGTGTTCAATGTTGCATTAGTTTTAAGAACAGTGTTCAGTGTTGAATGAAGGTGTCCGGGATAATGTTAGTTTACCCTACCAGACATTTGTTTAAGCGTGGAATTTGTTTTTCAAGTAAATTGTGAAAGCGTGGAATGTATTAAGAACAACACACTACAACACACTTGTTCTTACACACAACACACAACACACAACACAACACACTAACACAAAGTTTTATGAAAAGTTCAATCTTTCAGTTCACCCTACCAGACATTCAAAGCGTGGAATTTGTTAAGAACAACACAAGTGTTACTTTTCAAGTAAATTGTGAAAGTCTTCAGTGGTGTTCAGTGTTAGTTTTAAGAACAGTGTTCAGTGTTGAATCAGTTTTAAGAAAAGTGTTCAGTGTTGAATCAAGGTGTCCGGGGTAATGTCAGTTTACCCTACCAGACATTTAAAGCGTGGAATTTGTTAAGAACAACACAACAAGTTTAGTTCTCAGGTAAATTGTGAAAGTCTTCAGTGGTGTTCACTGTTCAGTGTTAGTTTTAAGAACAGTGTTCAGTGTTGAATCAGTTTTAAGAACAGTGTTTAGTGTTGGATCAGGGTGTCCAGAGTAATGTCAGTTTACCCTACCAGACATTTGTGTAAGCGTGGAATTTGTTTTTCAAGTAAATTGCGAAAGCGTGGAATTTGTTAAGAACAACACGCTAGGGTTGTATGAAAAGTGCAATCTTCCAGTTTACCCTACCAGACATTTAAAGCGTGGAATTTGTTAAGAACAACACAACAAGTGTGAATTTGTCTTGCCCTACATTTGTTTAAAGGGACTATCCCACCTTAATATTATATTTGAGTTTAGCTAGCCATTTTGATGGCTTGGCATTGAAATTAAGTATGGTAGCAGTTAAAACAACCAGAATGGTATAATCAAAAAGATATTAGAGTTTGATTTTGACATCTGTAAAAAATAAGGCCCATATGTATTTGAATAGGGCCTCTAAACCGATAGCGTCGTCTCTTTTTACCCAACTGGTAATGATAGTCGACTTGTTTTAAGGTGAACCTTGGAGATATTTGCTACGTTTCAATGGTTTGGTAGTTGGTATGTTTTGTATTTAAAGCGCCAGAATTGTCTCCAAATAATTGTGCCCATACTTTGGTAGCGTAAAGGATTTCTGTGTAGCTCTCTAGAGCTCAATATGACGTCATCAACCCAAATTTTAAAACTTAACTTTTTATTAAATGGACCACTGTTTGCGAGAAACAAATGTCATAATCGTGTTCTGCAGCAATTACTTCATATTGTGCACCACAAGCGGCGTACATTTGACACTTTTGGGAAGGTGGGAAAGTCCCTTTAAGCGTCCGAGGAGCCGCCCGAGGAGACACCGCCAGGTACTTAATTTCCCGGGCAACGCCGGGTACCCCAGCTAGTCTTAAATACAAATAAGTATTGTATTATAGCTTACACTTCCAGACCGAAAATCCGCAACGTGTCATGTCATATCTGCACTAACGAGGAATGTCTTATGCGTTAGTCATATGCATATATTCATGACTATCTCTTTTCAGAAAGAACATGGCGAAAATTCACTTCTACTACAAATCGAGCTCGGCCACCCGTTACAAGCGAGATATTGTGTTCACGAACGACCAACTCATCGGTGAGTGTAGAGCGGTACAGCTGCTCCAGTCATCCGTGCATCATTATCGGGATTACCGCAACCATTTCACCGCCACTGTAACCATTCCACCATCGCTGTAACCATTCCACCTCTACTGTAACCATTTCACCGCCGCTGTAACCATTCCACCGCTAATATCACCATTCCACCGCCACTGTAACCATTCCACCATCGCTGTAACCATTCCACCGCCGCTGTAACCATTCCACCGCCACTGTAACCATTCCACCGCCACTGTAACCATTCCACCGCCGCTGTAACCATTTCACCGCCACTGTAACCATTCCACCGTCACTGTAACCGTTCCACCGCCACTGTAACCATTCCACCGCCACTGTAACCATTCCACCGCCACTGTAACCATTCCACCGCCACTGTAACCATTCCACCGCCACTGTAACCATTTCACCGCCACTGTAACTATTTCACCGCCACTGTAACCATTCCACCGCCACTGTAACCATTCCACCGCCGATGTAACCATGACCTCAGCACACTGCAAATGAAGGCTGTAAAACGTTTTTGCTGACACTTCTGTCTTGCTTATCACTCACATCCACAACATGCAAAGACGTATTATATATGCATATTTGACTGCGGCAGCACCTGGTGGTGTAACTAGTAGTTCCAGGCTTTTCGATAGAGGGCAGCATTGCTAGGGTGAGCTTGTTGAGACACCTGGTTCACTAAATGATCGGATCCAGTCGAGTATGTCCAGCTTACTTGCGATATAAACTCATTGGGCCTTTCGGCCTCGCACTGCTGACTTTATGATCGTCTGAAGGGTCTGCATAACCTTCTCTGAATGTTTGAAATTAACACCGTAGGTGCTGCCAAAAATGAAATGCTAGGTACCTAACTCGTAAAAAACGTGTATAACTATTAATTTCCATAAAACATTGCTTTGTCTCTAAAAAGTTTTGTCTGGATCCTAAAATAAGGCAATTTCTGAGCGCATGCAAGATTATTAAGGTTTTGCATTTACAAACAAATGTTGCTACTCTTGTGTTATTTGGCTATCTCCATTTAAAAAAAAAACGAATTTTAACGTATTATTTTAGCGGATATTTTGTTAAGTGCTTACAAAAATTGTGTTGTCGAATCCCGATGATCTCAGAGAAAATGGCCAGATTTTTCCTTTATCTTCTTTCGTTCAATGCTTCTGACATTTTGAGCATGCCATTGGGAAGCAAAAATAATCATTTTACAAAACTTGTGACAATAGACTTAACCCGCCATTGACTTGGGGGCCGTTTAACGCTTAGGTCTCACCATATATATTGACAACCGTTTTCATGCACACATGAATACAACCATCAAAAAGATAAACATTACCTTAACCTGGCATTGACTGGGGTCTCAGCCGAACGCTATTGACTGGGGGAGGGGGCGTTAAACGCCCCCTCCCCCCCCCCCCCCCCCCGGGTTATCTTCCGAACCAATGATCGCAGCGAGACGCGCTAGGCGGCAATCGAAAGCTCTTAATGAGGTGAATCTAAAGCATACTCAAAAATGGCAAAGTGAGGTCAAATGTAAGGTCACGGTCAGGTCAAGCGTCAAAATTGACGTATTTGAGCTTATATGTCATATTTGCCATCCAAAGCCTTCGCTTACGGCCATGATCACCCAAAGTGCTGCCAAAGGTATGATACACATCCCGCATGACCTAAAGTGAGACTGTTGGCCAAGGTCAAGGTCAGGTCACAAAAGGTCACTATGCTTAAAATATCTACGAAATCATACAACACATGTTTTATGAGTTATCTTCTTCCACGTATAATTAGATAGTGATAGTCATGTTACCACCCGACTTCATTTACGTGAAGATAATGTCAAGTTCAGGTCAATTTCAGGTCACTGTAGGTCACAAAATGTAATTGATAAATATAAATACAAAAGGCCAGTGGCGCACGCAGGTTGGGCAAAGGGGTCAGCTGACCCCCCTCCCCCTCCCCTACCCCCTAAATTTATGAGGGGCCCGCATCAAAAGGACCCGTATTCTGGCAGGGGCCCGGTCTTGGTAAGGCCTGATCCAGGCAAGGGCCCGGTGCTGGCAAAGGCGTGATATTGGGTTAAGCGAGGGCCCGGTCCTTGCATATTCTTGATGCGGGCCCTTTTCTGGTAGGGGCCCAGTTTAGGTCAGGCCCGATCTAGGCAGGGGTCCAGTGCTGGCAAAGACGTGGCATGGGGCCAGGTCACAACAGGGCCTGATCCTTGCATATTCTTGATACGGGCCCCTTTCTGGTAAGGGCCCGGTCTTGGTCAGGTCCGATCGAGGCAGGGGCCCGGTGCTGGCAAAGGCGTCATATGGGGCCCGGTCAGGACGAGGACCCGGACACAACAGGGCCCGCTCCTGGGAAATTATTGAATATGGGCCTCCTGATAGAGGCGAACGGGCCTATCCCTGATAGGGATGGGGGCGAACCTGATAGGGGCCCATTCCTGTTATGGGCCCGATCAAGACAGGGCCCGGTGCTGGCAGAGGCGTGATATGGGGCCCGGTCAGGTCGAGGGTCCGGTCCTTGCAAATTATTGATACGGGCCCGTTCCTGGTAGGGGCCCGGTCTTGGTCAGGCCCGATCGAGGCAGGGGCCCGGTGCTAATAAAGGCGTGCTATGGGGCCCGGTCAGGACGAGAGCCCGGTCACAACAGGGTCCGGTCCTTTCAAATTCTTGATACGGACCCGTTCCTGGTAGGGGTCCGGTTTGGTCAGGCCCGATCGAGGCATGGGCCCGGTGCTATCAAAGGCGTGATATGGGGCCCGGTCAGGACGAGGGCCCCGTCGGCCGTCACAACAGGGCCCGGTCCTTGTAAATTATTGATACGGTCACGTTCTGGTGAACGGGCCCGTCCCTTGTAGGGGCCTAGTCTTGATCAGGCCCGATCGAGGCAGGGGCGCGATACGTGCAAATACGTGATATGGGGCCCGGTCACAACAGGGCCCGGTCCTTGCATATTCTTGATACGGGCCCGTTTCTGGTAGGGGTCCGGCCGTGGTCAGGTCCGATCGAGGCAGGGGCCCGGTGCTGACAAAGGCGTCATATGGGGTCCGGTCAGGACGAGGGCCCGATCACAACAGGGCCAGCTCCTTACATTTTGTTTTATACGGGCCAGTTACTGGTAGGGGTCCGTTCCTGGTAGGGGCCAGCTCAAGGCCCCAGTGCTGGCAGAGACGTGATATGGGGCCCGGTCAGATCTAGTCTCTGGCCAAAACTAGTGGCTAGAGCAAACATGAACTAAATTTATACCTGTACAACTGATAAATATGCGTTTTTCCCTAGGGTTACATTGAAAAGGCACGATTTTATAACTTGACCTTAGGTCACCGGTATAATATAGAAAATCCGAGATAATGTAGTCCCTAATTACCTCATGACGTGCCATGAATTTAATGTCGCTCGATTAACCATTGTGCCGGCGGTGCTACCTAGAAGTTGTTTGGTGGTCATGTCATTTGACCTGACCTGACCTGGCCGGGACCCAATGTTTTGCCCAAAGGTGGCTTAGCTATTCATTTCAAGTTGCTGAAAGTTTCAAGTCGATATCTCTATGTGTTCTCTGATTATGGCGGGAAAACTAAGGAGAGGGACAAAAAAGCCCCCCCCCCCCCCCCCCCCCCCCCCCCCCCCCCCAGCGCCTCCAGGGTTAATTACTATTGCGTTCGCGAACGTAGCCTAACGTAGTTTATATGGGACTTTGACGTCCAAAGGCTGGAACTTTTAAACCTGTAGGGGATATGAATCTGGGAGGTTAGAAAGGAGAAAAGTCCCGTGTAAACGCGGTTTCTATCTACACTACAATTTGCGCATAAGCATCTCAAACATCTGTGGGCGTAGCCAAATAATATTGTAACGCTCAACTTCACTGATGAAATAAAATGCTTCGCTATTTGGCACATGTTACGTTTCATCGTCAATACTAGGGATGTACCTAGGGACCGATGATTTTGAGTATCCAAGCCAGTGGCGGATCCAGGATTTTCTAAGGCAGGGGGCTTCAGGCCCGAGGGCGGCATATTTCCTCGGTAACAGGGGCGGCATGGTCCAAAGGGGCGGCAATCCAATATGTCAATTAAACGAGTCAAATATGCCTCTTTCTTAACCCGCGCCCGGGGTGGGGGGGGGGGGGCAGAATCTACCCCTCCCGGATTTTCTCAGTATCTTGAAAACTATGATAGATATTGACGTGAAACGTCCCGTACCTTATGTTGCATCCATTTTACGTCTTCTCTCAACATGTCAGTTGGGCAAACTACAGAGGCGATACAAAATAGATCAATCAATTTTTCGATTTTGTTATGCCCATATTTGGGCATACATGCAGTATCACACTGTGAGGCCTGTCATTAGGACAATTCGGAGCAACATACGCATACTCGGAGGTTAAAAAGTGTCGGAGAACATGTTGTCCATCAATATATCGGAATAATAAATGAGACCATATTCGGTAATTCCCCTTATTCCACGTAAATGACGATCTAAATATTGATTCCGCGACGCAACGACCACAGTGTGAAATACATGTTTAGATCGGTAGTCAGCCGGCTAATCCAATTTTAGATCATGAAGTCAGGTGGCGAATCCAAATTAAATCGCTGAGGCTGCTGCGAGTGCCGAAATTGAGATCGCCGACCCTTACTTTGGCCATATCTGCCAAAGTAGGGATCTGATCATACAAGTGCAAGACAATATGATGGCGCGATTCGTGCAGCTTCAACCGAAAAAAAAATCCAGGGGTGATGGGCATTTTTTTAGGGGTGATAGGGTGTTTGAAGGTGTGAATGTCAGGAAAACAATACATTTTTAGATCGGATCTCCTTATAAGGGCATGCTCCGCCCATTTTGATGACGTCACGACCTAATTTTTGATCGATCCATTTTTAGATCGCCTCCCCGTAGTTTGCCCAACTGATGTCATTGAAATTAGTGAAGTAGTTAAGGAGATAATAACGTTTAAGTGACGTCAGGTCATGCCATTTTTGGTGGAAAAACGATGAATGTTTGAAAAACCGTAGACAATTGAGTTGTAAAGCAAATTGCAAAAAAAATCAAATGAAAGAAAATTCAATTTTCTTCAAAAAGGCACGATGTTTTCCGAGGGCGGCATGATGCCTTCCGAGGGCGGCATGATGCCTTCCGAGGGTGGCATGATGCCTTCCGAGGGTGGCATGATGCATTCCGAGGGCGTCATGATGCCTTCCGAGGGCGGCGATGTACCTTCTGAGGGCGGCATAATGCGTTGTGAGGGCGGCAAGCTGTCTTCTGAGGGTGCCAGGGTGCCTTTCAACAGTGCTACGACTATGTCGGTAGACACAAGGGCGCCCTGGCGGCCTCCCGAGAACGCTACAGCACCTTCGGCGCCGGCAAATCCTTTGCAAGAACGTCGTCGCGGCGCCTTCGGCGCCGCGGTGCCCGAGGGCGCCGTTTTCTACGGCAGGGGGCTTCAGCCCCTACGGCCCCCCCCCCCCTGGATCCGCTACTGATCCAAGCCCACCAAAGGCAATGGGTAACAGATCTCCCAAAAAAAAACGAGTTATTACGACGTTGATTTTTTTTACGCGATCTGTTCCACGTGCTTCTCTCATTTTGACCAAACTCCAGAAAGTCTTTGCGCAGCTTCCAGACAAGTATCCAGCAACTGGTTTACACCAGGCCCTGGATCCGTTGGAATTAAGCCTTCCCAAGTCATGCGCGAGACCGTCTCCACATTTGTTGCGATGCTGTATGTTGTACAAATCAGCCATGCATCGCGCCAACTGATCACACATACCTGCTACGAAAATATCGTATCGGTTAACCAGGCACCACTACTGCGTGTTGTCATTGACCTCATTTCGTCAACTCTCGACAGTTGTACCGCACGTCAGTAGTACACGCAGTCACCGCTGTCACACGACATTGATTGATAATTTCTCAGATCCCATGCTGTAGATCCCATGCAACTAAAAATCAAGTGACCGAATTCCGCGAAGTTTTCTTTAAAAAAAAAGATGGGGCCCGCATACCAGGGGGCCCGCTCTTAGGGCTCTGACCCCCTCCCCCCCCCCCTCCCCTCCCAAATGGAATCCTGCGTGCGCCACTGCAAAAGGCATGTTTCTAGACTAGTGTTGTCTTAGACATACAGTGGTGCTTTTATTTGTCTGTATCTGGTCAAAAAAGGCAACAAAAAGCATTTGTAGATATGACGTCATGGTAACCATACTTTAGATGCCATACGTCAGTCAAAAATGGTGATATCAATCTGAAATTTGGTATGCTAGTTTCCCATATGTAGTTCTCTGATACATATTCCGGCTTTCTTAATATCTTTGAAAAAAAATGATTTGGGGGCATTTTCCAACAAACAAAAAAACGTTTTGAATTTTTGGGGTCAAATCCCAAATTTTTTCATCTTTTTAAAAAAAGATGATGGCATTTTTTTTCGTAAGAATTGTCTTTGCAGCAGTCAAAATCATCATCATCATCATCATCATCATCATCATCATCATCATCAACATAATCATAATCATAATCATAATCATAATCATAATCATTATCATTATCATTATCATTATCATTATCATTATCATTATCATAATCATAATCATTATCATTATCATTATCATTATCATTATCATTATCATTATCATTGTCATTGTCATTGTCATTATCATTATCATTATCATTATCATTATCATTATCATTATCATTATCATTATCATTATCATCATCATTATCATTATCATTATCATCATCAGCATCATCATCATCAAGTACGGGTTCCAAGTAAGGACTTAGGCTTTTTGGTGGATGCAGACCGGCCCAAAACGTTGGTTTGAGAGGCCGTCCGACAGAATTCCAAAACTCATGAGATTTCGTCTGTTGTGCATATATGAATTGATTACCAAACTGTCCTTTGTACAAGTTGCCTGGAATTTCTTTAAAATGTGTGAATTTTCAGCCGATTTTGGTGGTTTCGGTAAAGCCATGGCGCTGATAGGCTCCCCTTGGATCCGTCCCTGTTCGGCCACTGGCGGATCCAGGGCGGGGGGGTGCAGGGGAAAATGCCCCAACCCCCAACCCCCACACACATTAATCTCGGGGGGGGGGCATTCAATACAAGTATGCCACCCCCCCCCCCCCCCCCCCCACGCGTTCCCAATGTATCGTAAAATCGTAAGAATTGTCTTTGCAGCAGTCAAAATCCAGCTATCTACGAGTCAAAAACCGGGAAATTTCGCGTCGCTTCACGGCATAACACAACTTCCGCAATTGCTTATACAAATTTGGAAAATGGGAAAATGAATTCCATTAAGTGTCTGGCAGAGGCTCTCATTGGCAGTAGTTGCTGGCGCTGGTGGATCCAGGGGGCATCAGGGGCAAATGCCCCCCCCCCCTACACACAGGAATCTGGAAGGGGCATTCAATACAAGTATGCCCCCGCGCGTTCCCTGCACTGAAAGTGAAGAACAATGATCTTAGGAAAAACTTCATGAAAACGGAGTTTTTTTTCTTGAGTGATTGAATTTGAAGTTTGTATGTATCTCTTGCTTTCAATGATAGACAAAACAGCGCACCTGATGCAATTCAAGCAGCCCCGGTGACACTTAACCCGCGCCCCGCTGGAGGGGGGGGGGGGCAGAATCTCCCCCTCTCGGATTTTCTCAATAACTTGAACACTATGATAGACATCGACGTCAAACTTTCAGTACCTTATGCTGCATCAATGCTGAGTCTTCTTACCAAATTCCAATGCAATTGTTGTAGTGTTTTGGGAGATAGTGACGTTGACGTCATGTCATGCCATTTTTGGTGGAAAAATTATAAATGTGTAAACAATGGTAGTAGAGTTTTGAAGCAAATTGCAAAAACAAAACGTTAAAAGAAAGGAAATTACATTATCTGCCAAACGGCTATCTCGGATTCGCGAAAGTTTGTGTTTTTGAGCCCCCAAAATAAAACCAACGGATTTTTTTCGGAAAAAAATCCAAGAAATCAATTTTTGTGAATTTGAAAAGTGAGTTTCTTAAGCTCGAATTCCAAAATAAAGTGACCGACCCAAATCCGTAGAGGAAAAAATTGGGATACCTTTTAGCCACAAAAAGGTGCCCCCACGGAGAGAGGCTGGATCCGCCATTGTGTTCGCCCCCCCCCCCCCCCTCCAACCATTTTGAAAAATCGACACCGCTGACACTTCTATTACCATTCCAACTAAATTTGAGCCCTCCACCTTGGATACCGTGGTCGCTTTGCCAGGCTGATTGCATGCAATGCTTCGCTCAAGGTTACTATAACGCTTCGCTACAACTGAACGTAGATGTTAACTGGTTCTTATATTAGCGTAAACAATGGTGTTGTCAATTAAGGACAAATAACACTCTCGACCGCGATGAGTAAGGAACATCTCATCAAATTTAACATCATTTACCTAAGTTAAAAACCAAATAGTTAATTTTTAGTGGGTTTTATTTTCGTGAAACTCTGCGATGGTGCTTCCACCTATTAGCAACTGATTGAACTAAACCTCGAATGCTAGTGCCCGGTATGGCACACCATGCCTACATCAATTTTATGTCTTCTGTGCAAAAATGTATCAATTTCGTCGATTTTTTTAGTTCGAGATATAGCGAATTTAGTGACGTCATGACACACGAGTTTCACACACAAAATAAACTAAAATTTAACAGACCGTACAAATGTCATATATTGAGCAAAATGCAATAAAAAACGTCAAAAGATAGAAAATGGCAAGGGCTACAAAATGGTGATCTCGGATTGTCGATTTTTGTACCTCCAAAAATGCATTTTGTTTTTTAATTCCCACAAAATCTAACTTTTCGAAGATATTCAAAAACCGAAATATATATCAGAGAAGCACATATGGGCAATTCCCAAACAAAATTTCAAAACAATATCACCATTTTTGGCTGACTTATGGCTTCTAAAGTATGGGTAACTCATGACGTATTTTACACAACAAAAAAAATGGGGGCTTTGAATGACCAGCGACGAAAAAAATGAATGTCACCGCTGCATTTTTAGGCAAAACTGGTCCAGAAACATGCCTTTTTATTTATATTTATCAACTTCGAATTTTGACCTCATGTGACCTGACCTTCACCTGAGCTTGACACTAACTTCACGTAAATAAAGTTATGTGGTAAAATGACTATCATTATCGAATTATACGTGTAAAATAATCCATAATCCATAAAACATATGTTGCATGAATTTCGTAGATATGTTGCGCATAGTGACGTTTTGTGACCTTTGCCAACAATCTCACTCTAGCTCATGCGGGATGTATATTATACCTTTGAGAGCACTTTGGGTGATCATGGTCGCAATCGAATGCTTTGGATGGAAAGTATGCCCCATATACTAAAATACCTCGATTTTGACTTTTGACCCGACGGTGACCTGACATGTGACCTCAATTCGAAACTTTCCAGCATGTTTTAGATTCGCCTCATTGAGAACTTTCAAATGCCACCTTGCGCGTCTTCTCGCTGCGATTATTGGTTCGGAAGATAACCAGGGGGCGTTTAACGGCCCCCCCCCCCCCCCCCCCCAGTCAATGGCGTTCGGCTGAGACCCTAGTCAATGCCGGGTTAGGGTTCATGACTGCATAAGCCACAAGACCTGTTCACTTTAATCAAATAAACGAACGCAAGACAACTCAGGGCATACATTTTCAGAAATAAATTAACTTTATAAGTATAAGCTTTAAAACATATTCGCTATAAAATTAGTAAGATGATTTTTCCAATTTTCTAGAAATTGATCTACTCGTAGTTCGTATGTTTATGATTTACCATCTCACTTTCTAACGTATAAACCGTTAATATAATTTATCATCTAATCAAACCATCTAAAGCGGGTACCCACTAGCATGTGACAACTCTATATTAAACCTTTCCTAACATATATGTCCACGTGCATATAGCATCCGTGAATCTTAGAATATGTATACGAAAGTCAATGCTTCCGCCTCCCACCACTTTAGCAAGAAGTAAGCGCGTCATAAAGTTGTGTTTTGACCGGTGCGATATTTGTTTCCAGCCAACATCGGTGGACTCCTCGGGCTCTTCCTGGGCTTCTCCATCGTCTCCGTCTTTGAACTATTCCACTTCTTTGTTCTGAACTTCACGAACAGTCGTCCCAAAATGTGTCGATTTGGGTGGGAAATGGCAACCAAATGTGATAATTTCCCACTCTCGCTCCCCATTTAAGGAGTGAATTTTCCACTCCCAAATTATGAAATTATTCCGAAATCATTGAAATTATCAAGCTATTGATTCTGACATAAATATTTACTAAAATACTTGATTTCAATGAAACTATGCTTTTCATATTCAAAACAAAAATCAATATTGTACCATTTTCTGCATAATTTTCCACTCTCATAGTCTTTTTTTGCTCGAATTTTCCGCCCCGACACCCAAGCAAAAACTGAATTTTGGGACACTGCTTCAAGACACTACCAAAATGAGGCAAATTGTCACTCCAAACTCAAAATCTCCGCAACAATAGCCAACGGGACTTCACCAACAAGACAGAAGCTGGTCAGATACTGTATACTGAACAAACTTACGAGTATATAGCACCAAAATAGCAATGGGCATGTCTAGAATCGATTACATGATAGAACCGATGCCTTGTGAAGTGGCTGTTGCAAGTTGAGAAGATAATTTTGGACTGCCTCTCTGTTCCTCCCAGGTCGTATTGTTTGATCACAGCACAATGACTTTTTGAAGTGCTTTGTAGCGTCACTTCAGTGATGTATTAGTTCACCTCACCGCTAACGCTGAGCGAAGATAGGCGAGCCGCTGAGCAGACCACTATGTTGCTAAGAAAGCAGCTCTCTGAAACGCGTATCTTCGTCATGGATATTGTCCAGCGGTCTAACAGTGCCGCGTTTTGCCATCGGGGTCATCTGTCAGAGTCAGGGTCACATCCCCCTGCCCGCTGATTGGCCGGTCGGGGCCGGGTTACGTGCTGTGCCCGCCCGCTGGCTATGGCCTATGCCGCACCTGACCACCGGTCGGCCAGCGCACAGTGTCATAGCGGATGGAAATTCGGTCAAAACTTAATATCTCAGGATATAATTGTCCTAGACACAACAAACAAAGACCAGTGTGTTTGTCTCGTCGAGACACATCGAATCATGTATTGGATGACCTAGTCAGGTCATATCCGAAAATTGACCTGACCTGAGGTCAGGTCATGGTCAAGTCAAGGTCAACTCTTACATAAATTGATTGGGCTCGACAGGCCGAATACGATGGTGAAAACTCTATTGCTCTACCTTATTTGTTGAATAGTTATTGATGAAAAAACCATACGTGACCAGGAGGGTCACCTGAGTTGACCTCGTAGAGATCAAATAACATAAATGTGACATAGAGCGTTTGAATGTGGCACAAGAGTGGTGGATCTGGTGAAAATTGGTCAAATTTAACAATTTTCTATGGATTTATACGTGTTTTTATTGTTCCCATTGACTTATAGTGAGAGGTCACTAAATCGGCCTGACCTTACCTGCGACCTTTGGCAGCCGATTCGCAGCCAGACGCAGAAAAAAATGATATTTTCAGACTCAGGAGACTCTGGGCTACAAGAGCAATGTGGAAATTAAGACTGTCGACGATTGCCGAAGTTTGCCGGCTTAGGTAAATATGGGATATTTTAATGTAAATGGCAACGAAATAATGCGTTAAATTTTATTTCGACAACGCGGGGGTCATTGGAGGTATTCCTCAATTATCTATCGGAAACGAAGCAACATACCACTAACTTTCGTTAAACAACCGAAATTACATATTTAGTCGAAAAATTGCACCTATAGTGACGGATGAAAGCAGTGGAACGAAATGACTACTTCAGTAGTCCTCGCCAGCCTGGCAAGAGTACTGACTTTAAGCCGTTGCTGTGCTCAAACCGAGGGATCTCTGGAGGAAATCAATGGCATCTTATCATGCCTTGGACAATTATCTTTTGATCCATACCTTACTTAGTTAGAAATAGAAATGTCGACCTCAAGGGGTTTTGGCCACTTTTTCGCCCGCTTACGACACTGTTGCAGCGGTGCGGCCGGCCGGCCGGGCTGGAGAGTGGTGATGCGTAGCGGGGCCATAGATGCGCGATAATGCGACAGTTTCGGTCGTGTTTGTGATACCAGATGATCGATTCCGGCATTGAGAGCCTGCTGAACTAAGAAGTCCGCAGTCGTCATATAGACCTCCCGAGCCACGTATGATGTCTCACTGGGACCCTGACCACGTCTGCAGTCGTCTCACTGGGACTTGACCACGTCTGATGTCGTCTCACTGGGACCTGACCACGTCTGCTGTCGTCTCACTGGGACCTGACCATGTCTGCTGTCGTCTCACTGGGACCTGACCACGTCTGATGTCGTCTCACTGGGACCCTGACCACGTCTGCTATCGTCTCACTGGACTGGACCTGACCTGACCACGTCTGCTGTCGTCTAACTGGGACCTGACCACGTCTGATGTCGTCTCACTGGGACCTGACCTGACCATGTCTGATGTCGTCTCACTGGGGACCTGACCTGGACCCACCAAAGTTTGGGAACGCTCGTTTCAGCACAAACGACCCACCGTGCTGGGAATCCCCACGGTTCCGTGGGCACAGGCATAGGCTGCTGTCAGGGTCAGGGCCACATCCTCTGCCTCTGATTGGCCGGTCGGGGCCGGGGTCAGACTCAAATGGCGCTTACTAGGAGCTACGCCTGCCGGGGGGTGGTGTATTCGCTCAACAACGAGGTTTGTCAAACTAGCGGATATAGCCCATTTTTTTATATTTTCGGCGGCACCCGAACAGTTCGCTGTCAAATCTGGCGAGGGCACCCAGGAATAATTATTCGTCAGACTTCGTTCGCGAAAAATTGTGTCTGCTATCGGAAACTCTTCAACAGGCTCAGATGCGTCGCGAGGAGATGGCTGCTCGCTATAAGCAACAGTTTGATAAGCGTCATCATGTGCGTGATATTTGCTACCAACCGGGGGACCGATCTGGGTCAAGAATACGAAAAGGGCCTAAACAATGGAGGACCCGTGGATCGGACCATTTTTGGTTGGGTCAATGGTAGGCCGCTGACATGTGGATTATGTAAATAGTAAAGGGGTTACATGCCGTACCCATGTTCAGCACACAAAGCGCTACGATTTGCGCTCATTGCAATGCTTTATTACTCGTCGTTTTGCCGCATTGATGTACCGTGTACTGTGTAACCGTGTGTTTGTGGGTGTGATGATTTTACCTATAAGGTGAAGGGGATACGCATTTGTTTCTTTTAAGGGGGGTAATATCAGGGTCAGGTTCACATCTCCCTGCCCTCTGATTGGCAGGTTAGGGCCGGGTCACGTGCTGTGCCCCTCCCCCCCCCCCCCCCGCTGGCTATGCGGCAACGTGACCGGCGGCCAGGCCGGGTCACGTGCCTGTGATCAGTCAGTCGAATACAGTGCGCATTACGAGCCAAGGCGTATTTGGGCCGCTGGCGTGACGTCATCAGGCTTTACGTTCTTAGCTCGGTGCTGGTGAGAATGAGATTGTAGCCGAGTTGGATGGTGGAGGCTGAGGTATATATATATATATATATAATTATATATATATATATATATATATATATATATATATATATATAAATGGACACTGTGTGTAGTTATTGAGTGCTACCCGTTAGTGTAGTGGCTAATGATGACGTTATGTGGCGGTAGAACTAAAAGAACATCAGCGACTGTGTTTTCTCAGTCACCTGCCTTGCAGGACTGCAGAGCTGCTGCTGTTGGTACTCTTACCAGTACGTTGGCGACAGGTTGATGGGAGCTCGGTCAAGCGACCCTATATAATAAGACTATAGTGACCGATTGATTGTTTGTTTGTGATGCGAATTGTATGATGCTATTATCACCACAACTAACACGCCGCTGCCTGATGATTTGTTCTACTAGACACCAACGATTATGAATTAATACAAAATATCTTTTAAATT
>JAXIVJ010000776.1:177500-180371 GCA_036785665.1 Chirona hameri | reverse complement strand
GCCGGCTAAAATTGAGCGTTGTGGGCAGGACCGGCGAGTTGCCGTTAGGGCTGGCAGGACCGGCGAGTTAGCAGTTTAGGGCGCGGAGACGCTGCTGACATGTCAGGACGCCCACCAATCTGCGACTGTCCGCCAGGTTCGCCCGCCGCTCGGTGAATGGTCGTGTTTTGCTGGATTGCTGCCATTGTGTGTGGAGTTTCTAATTTTCTAGTGGGCGGAGTGTGTGGTCAGCAACGGCATATTCGATGAGAGCCAGGCGAGTGACGTGAGGCAATGTAGGTTGGGACAACATCGGTGCTGTTAACAACAGGACAGTCTGGAACAGAACTCAGCAGTGTCCTAGCATTGGGAAATTTGGGTGGAAAATGACACCCTAAAGATACTATTTTTCCACTCTTTTTCCTGAATTTTACTGTGAATTTTCCACTCCTTATTTGAAAATGTATTGGATAATTGGAAACCTAATACTGATTTATGGATGTAATGATAGGGACAGCCTGTGGAACGAAAAGACAGGTAATAATTGGCATAGGTAATAACTAATTTTGGTGAGCAGGTAATTGGGTGATAAAGCCTGGGTACATATGCTTTTTGGTTTAATTTTCCACTCTTTATACTTATTTTTAGTCAGAGTTTTGCACTCCGCACCCCAGCTCCAAAGCAATTCTAGGAGCCTGAACAGAAGACAAGCCATATATTTAGTAGCTGCTTTCTCTTTCAGACACCCAAACAATACCATGCACCTCTTGTTTGTTTTAATCTGGAAACAATGCCCTGTGCTTCCAATGTATTAATTGAAGTGGTGTAAGATAAGTCAACCTTTTAGTATACACCTATCTACAGGGTGTCCGGAAAAAAACATACTCTGATTTTAGCTCGTGCTTTAATATGCACGTGCCAATTTTTTTGAAACTTTGCATGATTATAGCTTGGAACGTGGCAAAACCGATGAACACAGAAACAAGTCCTTTGAGATGTTTTTTTTATATTGAAAAGGCGTTTTGTGTGGAAGCCTACATTCCAGGGTGTGTGTTCCAGGGTGGTCCAGAAAAAAAAGATACTGTGATTTTCCGTAATAGTTGCGGTTATAAACAAACAATATTACATAATTATAAACAAACAATATTAAACAAAAATCGAGTATCGTTATATTCACCAGTTCATGGCAAAACAGATAATGCACGACATTTGTACAGAGACGCCCTCTGTCAGCCACAGCTCACAGGCAGACTCCTACAGAAGATGCTCGATGTGCGCCCCCTTTCGGCGATCAGCTGAGGCCGTCGCACAGTCTGCAGATGGTCGACAGCTTTGTGTCGATAATCGCTGAGGGCATGCGCCGACTTCTGCGATGGTGTGGCGCGCTTCAGTCTTCTGTTGTTCTGGCTTTTCTTTGTAAACACGGTCCTTGACCTTTGTAAAACACGGTCTCCCCACGATAAGAAATCCAATGGACTGAGATCCGGGAATAGGGTGCCCACGCCACCTCCGCCTTGAGGCTGACAGAAGTTGTCGTGTACAAATGTTATGGCTTATCTGTTGTTGTCATGAACTGGTGATATAACGATACTCCAATTTGTAATATTGTTGTTTATAACCAAAATTATTACGGAAAATCACAGTATCTTGTTTCCGGACACCCTGGAACACACCCTGGAATGTAGGCTTCTACACAAAATGCCTTTTCAATATTTAAAAAAACATCTCAAAGGACTTATTTCTATGTCATCGGTTTAGCCACGTTCCCAGCTAATAATCATGACAAGTTTTAAAAAAAAATTGGCACGTGCATATTGAAGCACGAGGTAAAATCCAGAGTGATGTTTTTGTTCCGGACACCCTGTATATTTAGAGCTCTTCAGGGGATTGTATCTTAAGTTTAACTTATAACAGTGTTTTGCATGAGTTAATTCATTCGTAGGTATTGTTTAAAAGAGCGAGCAGATATATTTTTGAATTATATGTTTATATACTCGAAGTTGAGCTTCAAATGATGTTGACTATTTTAGATACTTCGTATCTCGCTTCAAATGAGCAAGATAAATAAAAACAGTTATTTCGCTGAAACCTATGTGACTGACTTGTATATCTGACCTGTGTGCATTCCACGAAAAATCGACCAAAAGGTGACACCCGCATGTCACCGATTTTGACCAAAATTGGTATAATTGGGTAATTTGGGAGCTAAAACGAGCCGTGAAAGTTTTACGGCGATCCAATCAGTGTTCAGGATATTGCGTGAGACATTTTTGCAGAGGTCACGGTGCAGGTCAATCTTTGTTCGCCCATATCACCGTACTTTATGACGCAATATAAATTTGTCATATATAATTGGATGGTTATGGGTTACTCTACAAGACGTAGATTTTAGATTGTTAGATTTTCGACTTTTAAGATGTCAAAATTTTGCCATTTTTACATTTTCAAACTTTTTTTAGTGACGTCAACGAAGTACATCGAAGTTCCAATTTTTGGCATTAGTAATTGTATGAATAATCAATCATCTTAAAATAGAAAAGCTAAAATGTATGTCCTTTGGACTATAAATGGGCCATACTTCATATATTTTACATATCTGAGTGCTGTTCAAGTCGTTGCGGCCCCCGCGGGGCTCCAGCGGCCAAAAGGGCGGAGCTAAATCGTCCGCCAATCACAGAGAACTGGTCCGGAGGTGTGACGTCATACTTTTTGCGGTTCTCGCGGTTGCTCGGGAGCAACCGCAAAAGAACTTCGACATAAATGGCGCGCGTCCGACAACAGTTGCGCACTGTTTTGTTGATATCGCAGCTCACTGGTGGTTGTTTGACCAAGAATGACAACTCGCAGTGACTCGTAGATGTTCATGTAGTTGGGTGGCTTTGAAAACATTCA